>JBBPBX010004923.1:59813-74330 GCA_038048925.1 Garcialebias charrua
AATCTACGTTCCCACCCTCATCTATGGTCATGAGCTTTGGGTTATGACCGAAAGAACAAGATCTCGGATACAAGCGGCTGAAATGAGTTTTCTCCGCAGGGTGGCTGGACTCTCCCTTAGAGATAGGGTGAGAAGCTCAGTCATCCGGGAGGGACTCGGAGTAGAGCCGCTGCTTCTCCACATCGAGAGGAGCCAGTTGAGGTGGCTCGGGCATCTGGTTAGGATGCCTCCTGGACGCCTCCCTGGTGAGGTGTTCCGGGCATGTCCCACCGGGAGGAGACCCAGAGGAAGACCCAGGACACGCTGGAGGGACTATGTTTCTCGGCTGGCCTGGGAACGCCTTGGGATTCCCCCAGAGGAGCTGCTCCAAGTGGCTGGGGAGAGGGAAGTCTGGGCCTCCCTACTTAGGCTGCTACCCCCGCGACCCGACCCCGGATAAGCGGAAGAAAATGGATGGATGGATGGATGTCGAGCTTTAAAATTATGTACAACTTTTTTTTTGTGTGTGTTTAAATGTTATTGAGTTCATGTGTACAACACTGTTGCAGCTGTGGTTGTTTTAAAGGCTTCATAAATAATATTTTTAATAAAAATGATAATTTTTAATCATAATTGCGCAACTTCCGTTCGTTTCAGGATATGCCGCGGCAGCCATCTTAGGTAGGTCTGTTGTCCCGGCAGCTGGCTGTGAGGACTGTGTTTGTTCCAGGATTGCTTCATGTGGATAAATTACTGTCTGAAATTGCTCTGTGAACTCTGTGGACGTCTCAGCCTGGAGCAGCAGCTGCGGATCGATCGCCGATCGCTCAGTCATTGCGCCGCACCGCTGCGCGAATACAAGCTCATGGCCTGGCTAACACACAGCTAGCAGAAGCTAACACAAGCCGCAGCAGCAGCCGCCGATCGCTCGATCGCTTGCCCACGTTGCTCCGCCGGACAACAGCAACTCATGGATTGGCTAAACACGCAGCTAATGCAGAAGCTACAAGCGGCAGCAGCAGCCGCGGTTCACTCGCCGAACCAGCGCGCTGCGCCGCCCGACAACCTAAGCTGTCGGCTTTGACCAGCTCAAAGTAAGAAATTATATTTTTATTTATTCTGTATTAATTAATTATTTTATTCTGTAATAATTTTATTATTATTCTGTTCACTAATAATCCACTACATGTGGATTTTCTCGGTCATGTGGACTCCGACCTACGGCAAAATCGACCTGCGAACGGTCTTTAGGTCCGTAACTCGTCCGTAACTCGAGGGTATTGCTGTAGTTTGTTCTATTATGTTTTCTTGTCTTGTCTGGAACCTTGCTGTGGCTGGTGTTAAACACTTTCTAAAGTTGATGACACTGGAAAAGTTTGTATAATAGCTGAAGATGTTGAGTAAACTCAGGATAGCTGAAGATGTTGAGTAAACTCAGGAGATGCTTATGTTGCATCTGATGAGGTTAGACAGGGGGAAAACAAAATAAAATAAGGCTTTACCAAGCTCCTGCACAGACTTATTTTAGATGTCACACAAGGTTTTGGTGCTGGACATGACCTTTGTGTCATCAGGGCAGAAAGGCCTTATCTTTGCATATAGGTCTTTTTTATTAAGCTTTTGTGGGCTGGTCGGTTTCCATCCATCCATCCATCCATCCATCCATCCATCCACCCACCCACCCACCCATCCACCCATCCCATCCACCCATCCATCCACCCATCCATCCATCCACCCATCCATCCATCCATCCATCCATTTAAATAATGTATTTCAAAGAAAGAAAGATAAGATTTCTTGTTTCACCAAATATATATTAACATTAAAAAAAATTCTAAAGATAATCTTACATAAAGATAAACAAAAACATTTTAGAGCAAAATTATCTGGAAAAACAAAGCTATTAAACACGCTGCTCGATTCAGCTTTTTTGTTATTTCCTGATGACAGCCAGCTGACAGCAGCGTGAACTGCTGATCCATCCAATCTTAACTGTACATTTTACCTTTTCAAACGGCCAGTTGAACCTTTATAATTGGTGCACCATTATCGTGCTTTAATTTTTACTTTCTTTGCTGCGATTTGTAAAACCTAAGCCAATCCAACGCGCGTGATTGCGCAATGCGCGGCTGGACACAGACCGACCCCACGGCTGGAGCGCATTGCGCAGTGATTACGCGTGTCTGCGTTGTCTAGTGAAATAAAGATAGTGGATGGATGGATGGATGGATGGATGGACGTATGTATGGATGGATGGATGTATTATGTGTCAGGATTGGCTCCCTTCGTCCCCCTCTGTTAGTCAGTTAGTTTATTAGTTTCCCTTCCAGTTCAGTCCAGTTCTTAGTCGGTTAGTTTCAGTTAGTTAGTTTCCCTTCCAGTTCAGTCCAGTTCTTAGTCCCTTCCAGTTCAGTCCAGTTCTTAGTCAGTTAGTTAAGTCAGTTAGTTTAGTCTCATGTTTATTCACTCTTAAGTTTTACCTCCAGTTCTGTCCCTAGTTACTTTCATGTTTTAGCTAGTGTTCCGGTCCTGCTCTGTGTCCCTAGTTGAGTGTCTCCGTTGATTGTCCCCAGGTGTCTGTGATCATGTCTCGTCATAGTTGTGTGTGTATATAAGCCCTGTCTGTGTCTCGTTTCATTGTCGGTGCATAGTCTGGTGTAATCTGGTAAACCCTCATGTCTCTCGCCACAACTCCTGTGAGTATTGCTGCCACGACAGCCTTGTTTATTTGTGTTATTAAAAGTATTTACTTTTACGACCGCCTGCCTCCTGCGTTTCCGTCTGCGCCACTGGGCTTTCATGCTCCCTGAGCAAAACCTTGACATTATGCACCGACCATACAAAAAGCCCAGCGGACGGAACGGGTCGCCTACCTGTTTGCTCGACTCCACGCAGCGGGACGAGGTTGTTTTCCGGTGTGGTGGATTTTGGCTCCACGAGGACCACCTGACGTCCTGCTCCAGTTCGGCTCTCCCTCCAGGTCCACTCGTTGTCTCCGGCTGGACCTCAGGGGAGGACAATGACGACGACCTGTGTTTTCCTCTTGTCCCCCAGTCTCAGCGCCGCCGTAGAAGCGGTAGAAAGATGACCCGGAAGTGTTCACTGGCGCCTCCATCTTCGTCTGCTGATCGAGGTTGGTCCAGCAAGTCCGAGCATTTTGGGCACGACTCCAGCGCTCCGGTGGAGGCGCGTTCCATGGCCTCACCTCCTAGGTTCCCGGTGAGGGTGGACACTGACGCCCCACCGTCGCTCGCAGCGTTTCCAGCTCGGTTCGGTGAACCTGGTCGCAGCGACTCCACGGGGGCGGGTCTTCATGCCGCTCGCTCATCTCCCCGTTCATCAAGTGACCTGATGAGGGGGAGCCAACACACAGGCCAGTCAACTGAAAACTATTCAGTCTCTCCAGCAGAGGTCACCCTAGGAGAGCCGTCAGGGGTGATGAATACTCATGATACTACGCCCCCACCCAGAGACGCTCCTTTGTCAAAATCAAACACACACCAGCTTCAGTCCAAATAAATCCTACAAATAAACCGGACTTTACAAAGTTTAATCACCTCAGCTAAAAATAACCCGGACTGTTTTGATTTTGTGCTTTCCCTCGCTGAAAAGTTCCTATTATCTCAACCCGGTATGACCCAGCTCCCTGAATATGAACAATTTTTACTTGGAATAAGGACTCTAAAATTATCCACCTCTGAGCCAGTTCTTTCATCAACCCCAGTTGTCCCCAGCCTATGTTCTGAACCGGTCCCTGTTATGAAAACTACTGTTAACACAGTCAGGCAGCAGCCTGCAACAACCACCAGTTTTCTGCTTCCTGACCCTTCAGCAGCAGCAGTCAGCCCTGACCTTTCAGCAGCAGCAGTCAGCCCTGACCCTTCAGCAGCAGCAAGCCCTGAAGCAACAGACCTTCCAGTTCCTATAGAGTCCTACTCTGAGGGATTCCGGGTAGATGCCCCTCACTTCACCTGTACCTTGGAGGGTCCTGAGTCCAGGAGGGGTTCCCGGTCGGGTGGTTCTGGACTGCGCCGTCGCCGCCGTGGCAAAGATCGAAGGCAAAGTGGGCTAACCAACTCTTCAGCTGCTGACACCTCGCATGGCTCTGAGGCTACGGACTCGTCAGCTCTTGGTCCTGATTCTTTGGCTCCTGATGTTTCGGATGCTGCAGTCTTCTCGCCCGGTTCGTCAGCTGATTCAACGCCTGCAGCTCCAACATGCCTCAGGAGGGTCCAGGAGGACTCCTCCCACGGTTCCTGTCTCGGGAGGGTCCAGGAGGACTCCTCCCACGGTTCCAGTCTCGGGAGGGTCCAGGAGGACGCCTCCCACGCTTCCAGTCTCGAGAGGGTCCAGGAGGACGCCTCCCACGCTCCCTGCTGGCCAGTGGTCTCGCAGCCAGAGGGCGTTGCCCTGCCTCCGGCTCCAGAGGACGCTGCCCTGCCTTCGGCTCCTGGTCTTTCGGCTCCTGACCCTGCCTCGACCGACGAAGACCCCGCCTCTACGCCTGCAGAGGGTCCCGACGCCTCTACGCCTGCAGAGGGTCCCGACGCCTCTACGCCTGCAGAGGGTCCCGACGCCTCTACGCCTGCAGAGGGTCCCGACGCCTCTACGCCTGCAGAGGGTCCCGACGCCTCTACGCCTGCAGAGGGTCCCAGTGCCTGCGACGCCTCTACGTCTCCTGAGGGTCCCGGCGCCTGCGACGCCTCTACGTCTCCGGAGGGTCCCGACGCCTGCGACGCCTCTACGTCTCCGGAGGGTCCCGACGCCTGCGACGCCTCTACGTCTCCGGAGGGTCCCAGCACTTGCGACGCCTCTACGTCTCCGGAGGGTCCCGACGTCTGCGACGCCTCTACGTCTCCGGAGGGTCCCAGCGCCGCCGACGCCTCTACGTCTCCGGAGGGTCCCAGCGCCGCCGACGCCTCTACGTCTCCGGAGGGTCCCAGCGCCGCCGACGCCTCTACGTCTCCTGAGGGTCCCAGCGCCGCCGACGCCTCTACGTCTCTTGAGGGTCCCAGCGCCGCCGACGCCTCTACGTCTCTTGAGGGTCCCAGCGCCGCCGACGCCTCTACGTCTCTTGAGGGTCCCAGCGCCGCCGACGCCTCGACGTCTCTTGAGGGTCCCAGCGCCGCCGACGCCTCGACGTCTCTTGAGGGTCCCAGCGCCGCCGACGCCTCGACGTCTCCTGAGGGTCCCAGCGCCGCCGACGCCTCGACGTCTTCGGAGGGTCCCGAGGGGTCCACGTCTTCGGAGGGTCCCGAGGGGTCCACGTCTTCGGAGGGTCCCGAGGGGTCCACGTCTTCGGAGGGTCCCGAGGGGTCCACGTCTTCGGAGGGTCCCGAGGGGTCCACGTCTTCGGAGGGTCCCGAGGGGTCCACGTCTTCGGAGGGTCCCGAGGGGTCCACGTCTTCGGAGGGACCCCCTCCAGTTCCTTGTGCCGAGGGACCCCCTCCAGTTCCTTGTGCCGAGGGGTCCCAGGAGGGACCCCCTCCAGTTCCTTGTGCCGAGGGGTCCCAGGAGGGACCCCCTCCAGTTCCTTGTGCCGAGGGGTCCCAGGAGAGACCCCCTCCAGTTCCTTGTGCCGAGGGGTCCCAGGAGAGACCCCCTCCAGTTCCTTGTGCCGAGGGGTCCCAGGAGAGACCCCCTCCAGTTCCTTGTGCCGAGGGGTCCCAGGAGGGACCCCCTCCAGTTCCCTGTGCCGAGGGGTCCCAGGAGGGACCCCCTCCAGTGTCCTGTGCCGAGGGGTCCCAGGAGGGACCCCCTCCAGTGTCCTGTGCCGAGGGGTCCCAGGAGGGATCCCCGTCAGTTACCTGTGCCGAGGGGGGCTTGGTGGTCACCTCCCAAGAGGTCTCGTCTCCAGAGGGTCTCTCAACGTCTCCAGAGGGTCCCCATGCCGCAGACGCCTCATTGCTCGACGACGTCATCTCACGGCTCGAGATCTTAACACTCGATGACTCCCCGACTCTCGTCTCCGTCTTTTCGTCGGACGTCCCCGACGGCGTCTCTTCGCCTGACGTCCCCGGCGATGTACCAATGGTCTCTCGGGACGTATCAACGCCCGTTGTCTCTACGCCTGCCGGCGTCTCAACGATCGAGGGTTCACACGACCTTTCCGCACTCAATGGTTCCCGCGACACCTCGCTTCCCATCTCGACGCCCTTCGATGTCTTGTGGCTGGGCGTCACAGCACCGCATGTGGGGGCTCCTGTTCTAGGTGGACCCTGGGGGGTTCCACCCCCGTCTTCGACTTTCCTGTGGCCTCGTCACCGACGGGGGCTTCTGATAGTGTGCCACCTTCCTGTTGCCCGCCTTACCGGCCGACCACCTGACCAGCCCCTGCCTGAGGGGCGGCATCCCGGCCGACCGCCCGACCGACTCCTGCCTGAGGGGCGGCATCCCGGCCGACTGCCCGACCGACTCCTGCCTGAGGGGCGGCATCCCGGCCGGCCGCCCGACCGACTCCTGCCTGGGGGCGTCTCCTTGGCCGGCTGCCCAACCTGCCTGGTGGACGGGCCGCTGCCCGTCTGGACGTTTTTTTGTGTTCTGTGTTTTAGGGTTTTTTCCCCTGTCCTTGTGTTTTGCCGTGCCCACCGTTCCTACGGTGCCTCGCTCTGCCCGCCTTGTTTTTTGGGGGGTGTTCTTTGATTACGCCGGGGGGCGTCTTTGAGGGGGGTACTGTCAGGATTGGCTCCCTTCGTCCCCCTCTGTTAGTCAGTTAGTTTATTAGTTTCCCTTCCAGTTCAGTCCAGTTCTTAGTCGGTTAGTTTCAGTTAGTTAGTTTCCCTTCCAGTTCAGTCCAGTTCTTAGTCCCTTCCAGTTCAGTCCAGTTCTTAGTCAGTTAGTTAAGTCAGTTAGTTTAGTCTCATGTTTATTCACTCTTAAGTTTTACCTCCAGTTCTGTCCCTAGTTACTTTCATGATTTAGCTAGTGTTCCGGTCCTGCTCTGTGTCCCTAGTTGAGTGTCTCCGTTGATTGTCCCCAGGTGTCTGTGATCATGTCTCATCATAGTTGTGTGTATATAAGCCCTGTCTGTGTCTCGTTTCATTGTCGGTGCATAGTCTGGTGTAATCTGGTAAACCCTCATGTCTCTCGCCACAACTCCTGTGAGTATTGCTGCCACGACAGCCTTGTTTATTTGTGTTATTAAAAGTATTTACTTTTACGACCGCCTGCCTCCTGCGTTTCCGTCTGCGCCACTGGGCTTTCATGCTCCCTGAGCAAAACCTTGACATTATGCACCGACCATACAAAAAGCCCAGCGGACGGAACGGGTCGCCTACCTGTTTGCTCGACTCCACGCAGCGGGACGAGGTTGTTTTCCGGTGTGGTGGATTTTGGCTCCACGAGGACCACCTGACGTCCTGCTCCAGTTCGGCTCTCCCTCCAGGTCCACTCGTTGTCTCCGGCTGGACCTCAGGGGAGGACAATGACGACGACCTGTGTTTTCCTCTTGTCCCCCAGTCTCAGCGCCGCCGTAGAAGCGGTAGAAAGATGACCCGGAAGTGTTCACTGGCGCCTCCATCTTCGTCTGCTGATCGAGCTCGGTCCAGCAAGTCCGAGCATTTTGGGCACGACTCCAGCGCTCCGGTGGAGGCGCGTTCCATGGCCTCACCTCCTAGGTTCCCGGTGAGGGTGGACACTGACGCCCCACCGTCGCTCGCAGCGTTTCCAGCTCGGTTCGGTGAACCTGGTCGCAGCGACTCCACGGGGGCGGGTCTTCATGCCGCTCGCTCATCTCCCCGTTCATCAAGTGACCTGATGAGGGGGAGCCAGCACACAGGCCAGTCAACTGAACACTATTCAGTCTCTCCAGCAGAGGTCACCCTAGGAGTGCCGTCAGGGGTGATGAATACTCATGATACTACGCCCCCACCCAGAGACGCTCCTTTGTCAAAATCAAACACACACCAGCTTCAGTCCAAAGAAATCCTACAAATAAACCGGACTTTACAAAGTTTAATCACCTCAGCTAAAAATAACCCGGACTGTTTTGATTTTGTGCTTTCCCTCGCTGAAAAGTTCCTATTATCTCAACCCGGTATGACCCAGCTCCCTGAATATGAACAATTTTTACTTGGAATAAGGACTCTAAAATTATCCACCTCTGAGCCAGTTCTTTCATCAACCCCAGTTGTCCCCAGCCTATGTTCTGAACCGGTCCCTGTTATGAAAACTACTGTTAACACAGTCAGGCAGCAGCCTGCAACAACCACCAGTTTTCTGCTTCCTGACCCTTCAGCAGCAGCAGTCAGCCCTGACCTTTCAGCAGCAGCAGTCAGCCCTGACCCTTCAGCAGTAGCAAGCCCTGAAGCAGCAGACCTTCCAGTTCCTATAGAGTCCTACTCTGAGGGATTCCGGGTAGATGCCCCTCACTTCACCTGTACCTTGGAGGGTCCTGAGTCCAGGAGGGGTTCCCGGTCGGGTGGTTCTGGACTGCGCCGTCGCCGCCGTGGCAAAGATCGAAGGCAAAGTGGACTAACCAACTCTTCAGCTGCTGACACCTCGCATGGCTCGGAGGCTACGGACTCGTCAGCTCTTGGTCCTGATTCTTTGGCTCCTGATGTTTCGGATGCTGCAGTCTTCTCGCCCGGTTCGTCAGCTGATTCAACGCCTGCAGCTCCAACATGCCTCAGGAGGGTCCAGGAGGACTCCTCCCACGTTTCCTGTCTCGGGAGGGTCCAGGAGGACTCCTCCCACGGTTCCAGTCTCGGGAGGGTCCAGGAGGACGCCTCCCACGCTTCCAGTCTCGGGAGGGTCCAGGAGGACGCCTCCCACGCTCCCTGCTGGCCAGTGGTCTCGCAGCCAGAGGGCGTTGCCCTGCCTCCGGCTCCAGAGGACGCTGCCCTGCCTTCGGCTCCTGGTCTTTCGGCTCCTGACCCTGCCTCGACCGACGAAGACCCCGCCTCTACGCCTGCAGAGGGTCCCGACGCCTCTACGCCTGCAGAGGGTCCCGACGCCTCTACGCCTGCAGAGGGTCCCGACGCCTCTACGCCTGCAGAGGGTCCCGACGCCTCTACGCCTGCAGAGGGTCCCAGTGCCTGCGACGCCTCTACGTCTCCTGAGGGTCCCGGCGCCTGCGACGCCTCTACGTCTCCGGAGGGTCCCGACGCCTGCGACGCCTCTACGTCTCCGGAGGGTCCCGACGCCTGCGACGCCTCTACGTCTCCGGAGGGTCCCAGCACTTGCGACGCCTCTACGTCTCCGGAGGGTCCCGACGTCTGCGACGCCTCTACGTCTCCGGAGGGTCCCAGCGCCGCCGACGCCTCTACGTCTCCGGAGGGTCCCAGCGCCGCCGACGCCTCTACGTCTCCGGAGGGTCCCAGCGCCGCCGACGCCTCTACGTCTCCTGAGGGTCCCAGCGCCGCCGACGCCTCTACGTCTCTTGAGGGTCCCAGCGCCGCCGACGCCTCTACGTCTCTTGAGGGTCCCAGCGCCGCCGACGCCTCTACGTCTCTTGAGGGTCCCAGCGCCGCCGACGCCTCGACGTCTCTTGAGGGTCCCAGCGCCGCCGACGCCTCGACGTCTCTTGAGGGTCCCAGCGCCGCCGACGCCTCGACGTCTCCTGAGGGTCCCAGCGCCGCCGACGCCTCGACGTCTTCGGAGGGTCCCGAGGGGTCCACGTCTTCGGAGGGTCCCGAGGGGTCCACGTCTTCGGAGGGTCCCGAGGGGTCCACGTCTTCGGAGGGTCCCGAGGGGTCCACGTCTTCGGAGGGTCCCGAGGGGTCCACGTCTTCGGAGGGTCCCGAGGGGTCCACGTCTTCGGAGGGACCCCCTCCAGTTCCGTGAGGGACCCCCTCCAGTTCCTTGTGCCGAGGGGTCCCAGGAGGGACCCCCTCCAGTTCCTTGTGCCGAGGGGTCCCAGGAGGGACCCCCTCCAGTTCCTTGTGCCGAGGGGTCCCAGGAGAGACCCCCTCCAGTTCCTTGTGCCGAGGGGTCCCAGGAGAGACCCCCTCCAGTTCCTTGTGCCGAGGGGTCCCAGGAGAGACCCCCTCCAGTTCCTTGTGCCGAGGGGTCCCAGGAGGGACCCCCTCCAGTTCCTTGTGCCGAGGGGTCCCAGGAGGGACCCCCTCCAGTTCCTTGTGCCGAGGGGTCCCAGGAGAGACCCCCTCCAGTTCCTTGTGCCGAGGGGTCCCAGGAGGGACCCCCTCCAGTGTCCTGTGCCGAGGGGTCCCAGGAGGGACCCCCTCCAGTGTCCTGTGCCGAGGGGTCCCAGGAGGGATCCCCGTCAGTTACCTGTGCCGAGGGGGGCTTGATGGTCACCTCCCAAGAGGTCTCGTCTCCAGAGGGTCTCTCAACGTCTCCAGAGGGTCCCCATGCCGCAGACGCCTCATTGCTCGACGACGTCATCTCACGGCTCGAGATCTTAACACTCGATGACTCCCTGACTCTCGTCTCCGTCTTTTCGTCGGACGTCCCCGACGGTGTCTCTTCGCCTGACGTCCCCGGCGATGTACCAATGGTCTCTCGGGACGTATCAACGCCCGTTGTCTCTACGCCTGCCGGCGTCTCAACGATCGAGGGTTCCCACGACCTTTCCGCACTCAATGGTTCCCGCGACACCTCGCCTCCCGTCTCGACGCCCTTCGATGTCTTGTGGCTGGGCGTCACAGCACCGCATGTGGGGGCTCCTGTTCTAGGTGGACCCTGGGGGGTTCCACCCCCGTCTTCGACTTTCCTGTGGCCTCGTCACCGACGGGGGCTTCTGATAGTGTGCCACCTTCCTGTTGCCCGCCTTACCGGCCGACCACCTGACCAGCCCCTGCCTGAGGGGCGGCATCCCGGCCGACCGCCCGCCCGACTCCTACCTGAGGGACGGCATCCCGGCCGACTACCCGACCGACTCCTGCCTTAGGGGCGGCATCCCGACCGGCCGCCCGACCGACTCCTGCCTGAGGGGCGGCATCCCGGCCGGCCGCCCGACCGACTCCTGCCTGAGGGGCGGCATCCCGGCCGGCCGGCCGGCCGTCCGACCGACTCCTGCCTGGGGGCGTCTCCTTGGCCGGCTGCCCGACCTGCCTGGTGGACGGGCCGCTGCCCGTCTGGACGTTTTTTGTGTTCTGTGTTTTAGGGTTTTTTTCCCTGTCCTTGTGTTTTGCCGTGCCCACCGTCCCTACGGTGCCTCGCTCTGCCCGCCTTGTTTTTTGGGGGGTGTTCTTTGATGACGCCGGGGGACGTCTTTGAGGGGGGGTACTGTCAGGATTGGCTCCCTTCGTCCCCCTCTGTTAGTCAGTTAGTTTATTAGTTTCCCTTCCAGTTCAGTCCAGTTCTTAGTCGGTTAGTTTCAGTTAGTTAGTTTCCCTTCCAGTTCAGTCCAGTTCTTAGTCCCTTCCAGTTCAGTCCAGTTCTTAGTCAGTTAGTTAAGTCAGTTAGTTTAGTCTCATGTTTATTCACTCTTAAGTTTTACCTCCAGTTCTGTCCCTAGTTACTTTCATGTTTTAGCTAGTGTTCCGGTCCTGCTCTGTGTCCCTAGTTGAGTGTCTCCGTTGATTGTCCCCAGGTGTCTGTGATCATGTCTCGTCATAGTTGTGTGTGTATATAAGCCCTGTCTGTGTCTCGTTTCATTGTCGGTGCATAGTCTGGTGTAATCTGGTAAACCCTCATGTCTCTCGCCACAACTCCTGTGAGTATTGCTGCCACGACAGCCTTGTTTATTTGTGTTATTAAAAGTATTTACTTTTACGACCGCCTGCCTCCTGCGTTTCCGGCTGCGCCACTGGGCTTTCATGCTCCCTGAGCAAAACCTTGACATTATGTATGTATGGATGGATGGAAAATTATTTGCTTGCGAACGCGCAGTAAAAGCATTTTTTTTTTCTCGGGTCAGTTGGAAAAACAGCTGACAGCTCTGACAGCTTTGATCGGCTTTATTTTCCTTATTAAATAAGGAAAATAAAGTCGACCAAATCCACCATGTTACGTTACTGAATAAAACACCAACTATTATTTAGTGTGGTGTTTGGTGTTCTAAAAAAATAAGAAAAAAAGGTCTTCACCCATCAGAAACTGAAAGTATTCCTGCAAAACGCCTTTTCTTTTCACTGGGCAATCTGTAGATGTTAAGTAGCCATGTGATTCTTTCAAAGCTGCACATTATTGGCCAAAACCAATAACAAAGCCTCCGATACCAGCCAAACAAGTCCGCATGTTAATCAGCTGTGAGTGTCCCCGCCCCCAGTACGCAAATCCCTGCGGCTTGTTTTTACTCTGAAAACAAACCGATTTCTAACACAAAGTTTATCAGTTTAAACACTTCTAAAGTGTTTTTTTAAAGCATGGGATGGTTTCTTCACAACTTCAACTAGTATATTTTGAAAAAAAAATGATTTTCACTAATTTCTTAGAACTTGAAGGTTTATTGATTTTCAATGCTGGGCAGCGCTAATCCAAAAATTAGTTCCGCTATTTCAAAAGCACTTATTAATTTATTTAGGTCCGCTATTTCAAAAGCACTAATGTCTTATGAAAATTAGGGGAAGCTAAATTCTAAACCGCTAATTAAATTCAACAATTGGTAGCCAGCAAGTTATGCAATATTTGCACTACACTGCCAACTAGCGGTTGTTACGGTCCCTGACCTCCAGTATGGGGAGCTCTCTTCATGAGACACCTTTTCTTATCCTTTCCTGTGTTTCAGGTCTACCTTGCTGTCTACCTGGTTGCCACAGGTGTCTGGTGTTACAGCTCGTCAGCTGCTCCATAAAGAGCTTCACCTCAGATGTCAGAGTCAGAGTCAGAGAGAATTTATTGTCATTTGCACCGCATGTAGTACATGTGTTGAAAACGAGATTATGTACACAGGGTCCCAGTTACATCCAACAACAAATGCAAGAGAAAAACAATAATAACATCTAGGATTAACTAAGAGAGACATCAGCTAGTAATACACTAAGCCCTAATGTAGTAGAAAAACATCATTATAAACAGCAGCACGAACATGAGCAGATGGTCACAGATGAACGCAGATAGTCACAGATGAACGCAGCAACAAGAAACAGATCAGTATCAACATGATGTGACATTTTGCAGTGTTTATTCTTATTATTTATTTATTCATGAGTCTGACAGCCTCAGGGTAGAAGCTGTTCCTCAGTCTAGTGGTTCTACATTTGATGCTCCTCAACCTCCGTCCCGAGGGGAGTGGTGCAAAGAGTGAGTGTGCTGGGTGAGTGAGGTCTTTCATGATGCAGGTGGCTCTTTTTCTGCATCTGGAGGTGTAAATGTCTGTGATGGTGGGGAGACTGACTCCCACAGACTTCTGTGCAGCCTTCACCACTCTTTGTAGAGCTTTCCTCTCTGCAACTGTGCAGCCTCCATGCCACACATGTGTCAAGTCCCTTTTGTCTGGGCCTTGATCTGCTGTGATCTTGTCTGTGTGGTTCGTTTTAAACTTAACTGATCTTGCTGTGAGCACTTTTGGTGAAGTTTCTAAGTGCCTAACTAATGTTGTGTTTTTCTCTGTTCACAGGGGAAGCAACTGGTAGGGGTTCTCTGCCATTTCTGTTCTAACCTGTTTTCTCCTGTTTTGTGGATAGCTAGGGAGCTCAGCCTTTGTATTTTTAAGTTTACGTCTAGCTAATAATATATTTTCTTTATAGTTAGAAGGGGGTGTTTTGTTTGTTGTTTTGGCCTTGGAGACCCTGAAGCTTAAAGCTTCCCTGGGTTTGCCTGTCTGTTTTTTCTCTTTTCTACTTTGTAAAATAAACATTCTTTATTGACATCAACTGTTAGTTTTTTTATGTTACACCCATTGCCCTATTTTTACCTACTTAACTCAAGTTGCATTTTTGGACATGCATGAATATATTTGTATACACTGTACTTGTCTGTAGTAGAGAGAACATTAATCTTCTCTTGGTGGTGCAAATTCTGCTAACACAAAACGTGTAACTACTTAAAACTTAAGTAGTTACTTTCACCCAGTCTCTTTTTCATCACATTCTTCCAAAAGTCAACAATTATGTTTGTATTCTGCATCTGTCTGTTAGCAAAATATCTTATGAACAACTGAATAGATTTTGATTAAGCGTTCAAGAAATATTCACTGAATGGCTCTCTACGACTGGTTAACTTTTAAAGTACATCCAATTCAAGATGGCTGCCACAGCTAACTGAACTTAAAAATCACAAAATTGACTATAACTCAGTCAATTTGACAAAAATTGAGATAAAATTTGGTGTGATAGTAGCCGAGATTCATTCCCAAAGCATAAGCAAAGGACTTTTAGAATGCATAAGATCTTTCTTTAAAATTATAATGTTATTTATTTGGAATCAATGGTGTTGGTCTGTTAGCAAAACATCTCATGACCCTCTGGACAGATTTTGAAAAATCTTTCAAGAAATAAACTGTTTATTTACTGCTGATTAACTTTTGGATACATTTGAATTGAAGATGGCTGCAGCAGGCAATTGAAATAAGCCAACTCAAAAATGGTTATAATTCAGTTAATTTTACAGATATTGAGTTAAGTGATTGTTTAAAGTTATTTTATATATTCTTTTAAATAATGGGGTGATATACGATTTTTTTTCTTCTTTCTG
>JBBPBX010004924.1:0-20987 GCA_038048925.1 Garcialebias charrua
GCTACAACCTCACCAAATTTCGGCTCTCTATGTATAATGATGGCTGAGTTAAAGCCATTTGAAAGTAGCGTTGGTGGCCATCTTGGATTTTACAGTATTTTTAATGTTTTGCTTTGTCGGCCATCTTGGATTTTTGATTTGGATTCCGTACATGATAGAGGATTCCCTCAGCTACAACCTCACCAAATTTCAGCTCTCTATGAATAAAGATGGCTGAGTTAAAGCCATTTGAATGTAGCGTTGGCGGCCATCTTGGATTTTTACAGTTTTTTAATGTTTTACTTTGTCGGCCATCTTGGATTTTTGATTTGGATTCCGTACATGATAGATAATGTCCTCAGCTACAACCTCACCAAATTTCGGCTCTCTATGTATAATGATGGCTGAGTTAAAGCCATTTGAAAGTAGCGTTGGCGGCCATCTTGGATTTTTGATTTTTATATAGCATTTGATAGGAAACATTCTCAGCTATCACTACACCAAGTTTCAGCTCAATATCACTAAAATTGACCATTTTATAGTATTTTTACTTTTTTGCATTGTCGGCCATCTTGGATTTTTTTTTGGATTCTATACATGATAGATAATGTCCTCAGCTACAACCTCACCAAATTTCAGCTCTCTATGTATAAAGATGGTCGAGTTATAACCATTTGAAAGTAGCGTTGGCGGCCATCAGCTGAAATTGGTCAAAAACAGCTGAATATTATCTAAAATAGCAGAAATAAGCTTGAATTAGCAGCAGGATTTAGTAAGAGCTTAATTGGGAATAATCTGAAACATCTTAAACAATCTGAAATCTGAAATAATCTGAAATAAGCAAAAAAAGTGGAAATTATCTGAAAAAAGCTAAAGATAGCATAAACAGCTGAATATTATCTAAAATAGCAGAAATAAGCTTAAATTATCTGAAGTAATTAGAAATAGCATAATTGTGAATAATCTGAAATATCTGAAACAATCTGAAATCTGAAAAAATCTGAACTAAGCAGAAATAAGCAAAATAAAATTGAAATTATCTGAAAAAAGCTTAAGATAGCAAAAACAGCTGAATATTATCTGAAATAGCAGAAAGAAGCTTAAAAGTCTTAGAAATTAGTAGAGAGAGTACAGTTTTGCAGAATTATGCTGGAAAAGTTGAAATGAGTTCAAATAATGTGGAATTTGTTGAAACAAGCCTAAATTAGCATTAAAACAGCTTAATAGTAGCTAAAATAGCAGAATAAGCTGAAACTAGCAGAAATAAGCACAAAGCAGCATAATCTGAATATCTGAAACAATCTGAAATTGAAAAAATCTGAAATAAGTAGAAATAAGCAAAATAAAGTTGAAATTATCTGAAAAAAGCTGAAATTGGCCAAAAACAGCTGAACAACAGCTAAAACAAGCAGAAACAATCTTAAATTATTGGCCTTAGTTTCACGTAGGATCATGAAATTTGGTACACTTGTCCAATTCACCAAGACGCACAGAAAACCCACTGGCGTCAACGTTGTACGATAAATGGGAAGGCGGCCATTTTGGAATGTGGACCAAATTGGGTGCGTGCATTGGGTGCCAAACGGGTACGGGAAAGGCACGAGAGTGTTTCAGGGTGGACCAGCTGGACTTCCCGCGGTCGCCGCGAGAAGGGCGGAGCGGCGCTAAGGCATTCACACGTGCATTTTCGCAGGAAATGCGGTTTTTCTAGTTGTGTGAATGCCAACAAGGCATTCACACTATAGAGATTGTGTTTATATTTATTATTATTATTATTATTCTTATATGTTACTATCTTCCGTCCGTACGTTTTTTGGCGTCCTACTCCTCCTAGAGTTTTCGTGCCATTTCAACAATTCATATATCAAAATGTTCAGCTCGTTCAGGACAATCCAGCTATGAATTTTGGTAATGTTGCAACTTTCGCTTTTTGAAATATTAAGCCTTTTCGGCCATTTTTTTCCCATTGAAAATGAATGGAGCTAAAATGAAATGGCCTTTTGGAGGATTTATCATATCCTAAATCTCACCAAATTTGGCAGACTCATCACTCAGACATGGGGGAGTAAAAAATGATCAAAACCTCACGTTTTCATATATGCTGAAGGGGCGTGGCCTGGCCTCAAAGTTAGCTATCTCGCCATGAAAAACGAAACACTAATAGCACCTACACGAAAACCGTCTAATACATCAAACCTTCAGTGATTGACCCACAACCAGTCCCCTGCAATACTGAATGGTCAAATCATGACATTAATTAAGCCACGCCCCCTCACAACAGGAAGTGTACAGTTGTACATTGAACGTCCCGATCGGACACATGTTACCTAATCAGCGTGACGGTCTGTCCAGTGACCGAAGACATGTTGCTGTAACAAGCTTTCCAACACTGACCGTTTTGGGTGGAGCATGTGGGCGTGGCGATGTGGCGAATCGGACGTAACGCCGTCACAAACGAAACACTAATAGCACCTACACGAAAACTGTCTAATACATCAAACCTTCAGTGATTGACCCACATCCGGTCCCCTGCAATACTGAATGGTCAAATCATGACAATAATTAAGCCACGCCCCCTAACAACAGGAAGTGTACAGTTGTACATTGAACGTCCCGATCGGACACCTGTTACCTAATCAGCGTGACGGCCTGTCCAGTGACCAAAGACATGTTGCTGTAACAAGCTTTCCAACACTGACCGTTTTGGGTGGAGCATGTGGGCGTGGCGATGTGGCGAATCAGACGTAACGCCGTCACAATACGTTTGGCCTTTTGGGGGCTTTATCATATCCCAAAACTCACAAAATTTGGCAGACTCATCAGGACTGGTGAAAGATTACATATTTTAGGGGCGTGGCTAAAATTGCAAAAGAAACGGCTCAAGAGCGCCACCTAGAATATTTCAAACTACCCTCCGCATTGGCCTTAGTTTCACGTAGGATCATGAAATTTGGTACACTTGTCCAATTCACCAAGACGCACAGAAAACCCTCTGGCATCAACGTTGTACGATAAATGGGAAGGCGGCCATTTTGGAAAGTGGACCAAATTGGGTGCATGCGTTGGGTGCCGAACGGGTACGGAAAAGGCACGAGAGTGTTTCAGGTTGGACTAGCTGGACTTCCCGCGATCGCCGCGAGAAGGGCGGAGCGGCGCTAAGGCATTCACACGTGCATTTTCGCAGGAAATGCGACTTTTCTAGTTATAGTTACTATCTTCCGTCCGTACGTTTTTTGGCACCCTACTCCTCCTAGAGTATTTGTGCCATTTCAACGATTCATATATCAAAATGTTCAGCTCGTTCAGGACAATCCAGCTATGACTTTTGGTAATGCTGCAACTTGCGCTTTTTGAAATATTAAGCCTTTTCGGCCATTTTTTTCCCATTGAAAATGAATGGAGCTAAAATGAAATGGCCTTTTGGAGGATTTATCATACCCTAAAACTCACCAAATTTGGCAGACTCATCACTCAGACATGCAGGAGTAAAAAATGATCAAAACCTCGCATTTTCATATATGCTGAAGGGGCGTGGCCTGGCCTCAAAGTTAGGAATCTCGCCATGAAAAACGAAACACTAATAGCACCTACACGAAAACCGTCTAATACATCAAACCTTCAGTGATTGACCCACAACCACTCCCCTACAATACTGAATGGTCAAATCATGACATTAATTAAGCCACGCCCCCTCACAACAGGAAGTGTACAGTTATACATTGAACGTCCCGATCGGACACCTGTTACCTAATCAGCGGGACGGTCTGTCCAGTGACCGAAGACATGTTGCTGTAACAAGCTTTCCAACACTGACCGTTTTGGGTGGAGCATGTGGGCGTGGCGATGTGGCGAATCAGCCGTCACGCCGTCACAAACGAAACACTAATAGCACCTACACGAAAACAGTCTAATACATCAAACCTTCAGTGATTGACCCACATCCGGTCCCCTGCAATACTGAATGGTCAAATCATGACAATAATTAAGCCACGCCCCCTCACAACAGGAAGTGTACAGTTGTACATTGAACATCCCGATCAGACACCTGTTACCTAATCAGCGTGACGGTCCGTCCAGTGACCGAAGACATGTTGCTGTAACAAGCTTTCCACACTGACCGTTTTGGGTGGAGCATGTGGGCGTGGCGATGTGGCGAATCAGACGTAACGCCGTCACAATACGTTTGGCATTTTGGGAGCTTTATCATATCCCAAAACTCACCAAATTTGGCAGACTCGTCAGGACTGGTGAAAAATTACATATTTTGGGGGCGTGGCCAAAATTGCAACAGAAAGGGCTCAAGAGCGCCACCTAGAAAATTTCAAACTACCCTCCGCATTGGCCTTAGTTTCACGTAGGATCATGAAATTTGGTACACTTGTCCAATTCACCAAGACGCACAGAAAACCCTCTGGCGTCAACGTTGTACGATAAATGGGAAGGCGGCCATTTTGGAATGTGGACCAAATTGAGTGCACGCACTAGGTGCCGAACGGGTACGGGAAAGGCACGAGAGTGTTTCGGGGTGGACCAGCTCGACTTCCCGCGGTCGCCGCGAGAAGGGCGGAGCGGCGCTAAGGCATTCACACGTGCATTTTCGTAGGAAATGCGGTTTTTCTAGTTTCGAGCTAATATTGTCACGAAGATGTCTTGAGGAGCTCGGGTACCTGTTGCGCTGTTCATGGCTGTATGAATAATCACACGAAGCTGAATTTGTGGCTGCAACTAGTGTGTGTTGAACATGCTCCGAAAACAAAAACCTGCATCCTTCTTTGTGGCTGGGCTACGAGAAACCACCTGAAAAAAGACTCTGTATCCTCCAGAGGATCGAGAACACCAGGTATGATTTAAGAGACAGCTTTTAGTGTTATGATTTTATGTAGTCAGTAATTAAATTATACTAATATTTTCGTTCATAACTGGCAAATAAACACACGCACCTATATGTATGCTGTGTGTGCGTTTATTTATACATATCTATCTATATATCTATATATATATATATAGGTGTGTGTTTATATATATATATAATATAGGTGTGTGTGTGTGTGTGTTCATAAATGAACCCTAAAGTTTGTATACTGTACTCTTACTTTCAGATGGGCTTGATGAGAGTGTGGAGCTGCTCAACACCACCAGTCACATGCAGCATGACTGTTGGAATGTGGATTGACATAATGTCAGAACAAACCAACAACCTTATTCTATGGTTGCCCCGTGAAACAATTAAAGCAACATGTTTTGCAGAAAGCTAAAAACTTGGACTCCAGAAGTGAATCATACATGCAAATAACACTGTGAAATATTTATTGGCTGTTTCTCCCTCTGGAATAATCATGTTTATTTCAGATGCTTATGGTGGTAAATGCAGTGACAGGTATATAACACAGAACTCTGGGTTTCTGGACTATCTGCGTGCTGGAGATGAGGTGATGGGTGATCGTGGTTTCACAGTGAGGGACCTGCTGCAAGAGTGTGGTGTGTCAATGTAATCGTTCCAGCATTCACACGCAAAGGATGCCAGCTTATTTCAAGTGAGAAGTGAGAAGACATTAAATGTAAACATTTTTCTCAAACATGTACAGTACTGGTGTACTTGCTGTAAACGTAACACAACTCAACATGTTTTTTAAAGGATGCAATGTTAACTATATTACATTAGAAAAGTATTTGCTAAAATGATTCATTTGTTATGTACAATAGTTGACTGTTAACCTTCTTACAAGGTTAGGTTTTTGTGTGCACTATATCAGTTAATTTTGGATTAAACTACTGTTTCTATCTAAATGTCACTTTTGTCATTATCAAGTTTTTAAAGATCGTTTCCTGTCTATTTCATTATTTGTTTTCATTTACTGTATTTTATTAAAAGTTCTCAAGGTGCTTCATTTGTGAATCAGTAAAGTATTTGTCAAAAGAAATGTCAAGCTCCAGGTGCTCAGTTGGTGTCCAGATAAACATCTTGCAGCTCAAAAGTCCAAAGCAACATCATTGTTAGCTGGACCTGGAGATGTGGATTTTTAATGCTTAGACTGGGCTTTATGTTTGTTTAAATAAAGTGTCCCACCTCTCTTAACATAACAGGACCAACCTTGTTACTGTGAAGATACTAATAAGCTTCAGAGCTTTTCAGATTGCTCATCGCTTCGCCATCTGAAGCAACTGTCAAAGTAGCTAAGTATGCTAGTAGCTAAACATGCTAGTGTACGTTATTTTCGGCCACTTCTTCAAGTCGTCCTCCCACCCCTCAACAGCTGTAGGTAGCGGTAAAACAATATCTCTACATTTGAGTTGTGATAGTTTGTGTTCCCACATATTTTATGACCTAAAACCTCTGACGAAAACCGGTTAGCGCGTTGCTAGCGTGTAACAAAAGTGCCGGTTCTGACTTTCAGCGGAAGTCGTTCACATAATTCGCGCAAGGCATCATGGGGCGTAGGAATAAGGTGGATTGAAAACTGGTCAAAATTCAAGATGGCCACTGGCCACTGCCATACATACATACACACATGCATGCACATATATTATGTGTGTGTGTATGCAAGTATGTACAGTATGTATGTGTGAAAATCAACAACCCCTATCATTTAAGGAAACTATGCTTTCTAGTTTTTATATTGCTTATAAGTATAGTTTCCTTCATATTATTGGGCTGGCCTGTGGGGTGGCCAAGTAGAAAAGTATGGTGGCCAAGGCCACCACTGATCACCCCCTGGCTCTGCCATTGCACCTGGTGGTTCACCGTCATCCTTCACTCTGCGCCGCCTTGTACAAATACTGTATCTACCTCTGTTCTTCTACACAGTGTAACTTCTCCCCACTTGGATAACTTGCACCAAAAACATTAAGGTTTACTTGTGTTCCCTGTTCAATTCCAGTCCAGAGAAACACTCATCACATAACTTAGAAACAGACACTATTCAGACCCTTCAGCGATGGGGGGCATCAATGTACTGCTTGTTATTCTTGCCTTTGCAGCCATCTGTCTCTCTCTCTCTCTGGGATCATTCAGGGTCAAGGATGTCCGGTCTTGAACTTGAGACACTTTAGTCCCAGGACAACCCACAGTAAACACAGTCACACTACAAAAGTAAACAAAGGCTGAGATGGGGTAGAGGCAGTGCAGCCGATTTTGGACCTGGGAGTCCCAGGTTTGATCCCCAGCCATTCCCACATGTGGTGGTGTCTCTGAGCAAGACACCCAATCCCCAATTGCTCCCCAGGGGCCTCATGTACAAAGACTTGCGTGGATTTCCTACTGAAAAGTGACGTACGGTCAAATCCAGAAAAGTGTGTACGCACAAAAAAATCCAGATGTATCAAACTGTGCGTACACCGGAATCCACGCACATTCCTTTTGTACATCACAACCAACGTGGAACTGAGCGCACGTGAGACACCTCCCCTGACACGCCTTCATTTACATATGTTAAACAGATGCAAATTACTTCCTGCATGTGTGAAGGACATGTTTGTTTGATCCCTGCGCGATCAGAAATGATTTCTAGATTCAGGAAAATAATGAATTTAATATAATATGAGTGAGGAAAATAATCCTAAGTAAGAATAGTAATAAAATGTGTTTATCACACAAAGAACGAGTGATTGTGTGTCGGATTTGTGTGTGCGCGCACACCCTGCTTTGGTGCGCCAGCTCATCCATTCATTCTGAGTGAAAATATTAACTTTGCGCACGGGTTTATTACCATAATTACTGTAAACACAGAGGAACTTAGATGTTTGGTTGAACATAGATCTTTGTTTATTTAATAGATGATATGAAGAAACGGGTCTGTGCGTCTCAGTGGAGAGTTTTCATGACATGACGTGATGTTGGAGTCTCCAAACGCTGCGCGCGCCGCAGACTTTGTGCGCAGACTATCTGTGAAGCTTTTACTCTCCTACAAGTTATATATGGTGTACTTTCACGTGTCATTTTGGAGAAATCTACAATAAACGGCGTGGGTGCGCGCGCGCTCCAAAGCGCGACCACTCAGCCTTTGGAATCATATGGATGAGACATTCCATTAAATATGATCAGGCTTTGTGTGTACTGGACTGCCCTGATCGGCCTGCCAGCTCCCTCAGGAAAGCTCCTGTGGAACAGTTTGATCGCTGCTTCTGCACGCGTGATGCACGGCTCCTGCATGTGTTGCTCCAGAGCGCAGCAGTGCCAAACTGAAAAATGATTATTTCTGAAAACGGCTGATAAGCCATATCCTAGATCAGAAAATTATATCTGTTTATAAATAAATGCTCTGCGTGTTACACTATTTATTATATTCTCCAGTAAGGCTGAATGAATCCGTTCCTGTTAAATTTATTCTTTGCACAACTTTGCGCGTCCTTTATTTCACTGCGTCATGTGGATGTAATACTTGTTAATCGTGTGTTTGGTGGGAATATTAATCATTTTCACATCATGAACAGTTAATAATAATAATAATAATAATAATAATAATAATAATAATGAATTCAATTTATAACGCACTTTTCATTAATGGAAATCTCAAAGTGCTACAAGGTGCAACAGAATTAAATGTCAATAAAACAAATAATAAAACAATTAAAATCAACAACAGTGTCAGCTATGATCAAAAGTAGAATCATGAGGAGTATAGTATGCTCGGTTGAAAAGAAAGGTCTTCAAGCCGCTCTTAAAGTCAACCACAGACTGTGGGGCTTCAGTTTCTCTGAATCACCTGTAAGTGTCGCCAAAGGAACAATAACCACAGAAACGTGCGTACGCCAGCAGGGGAGCTGGCGTGGAAATGTACTTGGATGCGCAGATATTCACGTTCATTTCATTTTTGTTACATACGGGGTTTTGCGTGGAAAGTGACGTGCGCAATGTTTTTGTGCGCACGCACGGTTGATACATGAGGCCCCAGGTGCTTACATAGCTGCCCACTGCTCCACCTGGGTGTATCCCAGGTGCGATGGGTTAAATGGTAAATGGTAAATGGAGCTTATTTATATAGCGCTTTCCAGCCCCCTGTGAGGAGCCCCAAAGCGCTTTACAATACCAGCCATCCACCCATTCATTCAGACATTCATACACCGGTAGTGGTAGCCTGCCTTGCAAGGC
Organism: Garcialebias charrua; assembly: GCA_038048925.1. Lineage (NCBI taxonomy): Eukaryota > Metazoa > Chordata > Actinopteri > Cyprinodontiformes > Rivulidae > Garcialebias > Garcialebias charrua. Next base: position 9,068 of record JBBPBX010004924.1, read on the forward strand.
GCCATCCAGACCTACCGGGAGCAACTCGGGGTTAAGTGTCTTGCCCAGGGACACAACGACACATGGTGGGCGGATGCGGGATTCGAACCTCCAACCTTCCGATCAGGGGTCGACTGCCATTACCACTACACCACGGCCGTTAAATGCAGAGAACTAATTTCATCATGGTATGGAAACACACAGTGGTGACAACACATAGCACTTACAACAATAAACTGCATCCACTATTGTTCTGTTTTGATCAATTTTCCATTTTCGAACGAGGACCATGTTTCAATGCACTGGTTTCACTGTCTTCTCCTTATAGCCTCTCAGCTGTTGCATGGTTAACACAAATCTTTCTGCAAATCAAGAGCTGCTCGTAGCTTGCATAACTCCAAGAGCAGCAAGTAACTAAAGCTAAAAGGCAAGCGGTGAATGAGGGTTCCCGTTATATAACAGATGGATTAGGATGAAGATTTAGTGTGTTTGAGATGGAGCAATTGCATAAACAACACAAAGCCACTGCTCCATGTATTTTTAGACGGTCTCTGCTGTGCAGGACCCTGACACAGGATGTGCATTAAAGGTGGATGGTGGCTGTAGCTGCCTGTCGGTGTCACCTGTGTTGCGACACCTTTGTACTAAAAGCTGGGTTCCCACTCCGAGGGTCAGACCTTGCCCTGCAGCATGGTGGGTAATCTCGTTGAACTGAATTTGCAATAGGTATTGAGCCAGAATGCCTGTTTTCAAACCATCATTTTGGCACCATAGGGGTAATCATGAGACAACAGACTCAAGCTAGATTACGATAATAATAATAAAAACTGCAGAAATGAAGTACAGTAAATATATGTTTTTCCTTCATCAAAGCTTTCAGAGTTGAAGTTCATGACCTCACAGTGCGTCTCTGCCCCCGACAGCTCCTGTACTTCATCTTGTGCACCACTGGCCTGGTCATCTCAGTGCTGGTCGTGGCGTTTGCTGGACACCATCACTCTCAGACCAGCAGCCTCACCTGTGAGCAGAAAGGAGGAGACTGCATGTGTGCACTGGATCAGGACGACCCAATCGCTCGCACCTTCATCTACGAGGACGTCAGTGACTGCGAGTCTGTAACCAGGACACTTCCTTTCTACTTCCTGATTCAGATCATGTTGAACCTGGCCCAAGCGTTGGTCTGTGCTGTGGGTACCTTCATCATGTGGAAGCATCGCTATCAGGTCTTCTTCTCTGGGCTGCAGATCAGCTCTCCTTCCACCCAGAAGTGGCAAAAAGTTTAGAAGAAGGGCCTCTTTTTGTTTGGGCCTTAGTGTGTCAGTTACAGGCAGGTAACAAAACAGGCTGAAGGAATTTTTTTCAGACAATAATTGCAATCAGAACATCTGCAGTCGGTGCTTCTTCACTTTGATTCAAGTCTTTAAACATCACTGAAGGGTCCGATCACCCAAAACATTCTGTATTCCCTCATTTATTGTTTTTAAATCTGATTATCCAACACAGGGGGAAACGCATCATATTTATCAGTGACCCCTCAACCTCACATATGAAGGGTAGCAGCATGCAGTCCTGTGTGCACCTGGTACTTATCAAGTACCGTATTCTCCGGCCTATAAGTCACACCTTTTTGCCTACATTTCTAAGCCCTGCGACTTATAGGCCGGTGCGACTTATACGTGGATTTTTCTTTTTTTTTCCACTTTGGTCAAAAAAATGGTCACTTAATTTAACGTTTTTTAACTGTCAAAGTGCATTTATCAAGAAAAGTTAAACTGAGACACACTTTTACTGTAATGTCAGCTAACAAGAATATATATTTTTATGTGTTTATCTTTAAAGACCGTGTAAAGTGAAATTAAATGTGTGTTTTGAGTTTGTCACACGGCATAAATATGTGTTATTAATCACCCATATAAATCTGACTGATTAAAAACATTGTTTTCCTTATAAAATTAAGTCTCAAAAATAATGAAAAATCATAATTGTGCCCTGGTCTGAAACGCTGGGGGCGTGTCAGCGCGTGGGCGTGGTTTCAGCGCAGTACTGCCCCCGTGTCCTGCCCCCTGAAGATGTTCGCGAAGGCTGGCAGCCTAATTGGAGTTCTCCAGCCCTACTCATTTGAACCTCCAGATAAAAATATAGGAAACCAAAGAGGTCAGTGAAAAGCAATTGTCAGCAAAATATTCGTCAAACTTTTTATTTTCTTAGAATGTGAGCACACAATGTGAAATCACACAGATACATAACAGCAGCTGTGCGCGGGGACGGTGTGTCCACTCTGTTTGTCAGTGGCTGTGCGCGGGGACGGTGTGTCCACTCTGTTTGTCAGTGGCTGTGCGCGGGGACGGTGTGTCCACTCTGTTTGTCAGTGGCTGCGCGCGGGGACGGTGTGTCCACTCTGTTTGTCAGTGGCTGTGCGCGGGGGACGGTGTGTCCACTCTGTTTGTCAGTGGCTGTGCGCGGGGACGGTGTGTCCACTCTGTTTGTCAGTGGCTGTGCGCGGGGACGGTGTGTCCACTCTGTTTGTCAGTGGCTGTGCGCGGGGACGGTGTGTCCACTCTGTTTGTCAGTGGCTGTGCGCGGGGACGGTGTGTCCACTCTGTTTGTCAGTGGCTGTGCGCGGGGGATGGTGTGTCCACTCTGTTTGTCAGTGGCTGTGCGCGGGGGACGGTGTGTCCACTCTGTGTGTCAGTGGCTGTGCGCGGGGGACGTGAGGTCCACTCTGTGTGTCAGTGGCTGCGCGCGGGGGATGTGAGGTCCACTCTGTGTGTCCGCGGCTGACAGCAGCAGAGATCAAGTAAATAAAATAAATAAAATAAAGTCACCAAGCGGGTGCCCTGACCATTGCGACATCCAGGGAAGATGCAGGAACGAGGCATAATTGATTAGCTAGCTAACAATGAACAAAATATCTATGCTATTGCTATCTGATGCTATCTGCGATTCGCGAGTGAATGGCTCCACCGATGCGAAGAACTAATTTATACGGCTGGAGCTGCAGGGGGTGGGGCTTTAGACCGCGTGACGAAACGCGGTCACATTTAAACCACGCCTAAAAAATCCTGAAGCAGACATATCTTTAAACAAAGTTTGATCTATAACTCCAAAATTAATTGAGCTACAATTTTGAGACTTTTTACTCATTTACAAGATTACAATTATGACATTTATAATGTTTATTGAAGAAAATATTGAAATTCACTTTACACGGTCTTTAAAGATCAAAGAGATGCAGGTCTGTTTGCTGCACTGCAGGTCTGTTGTTGCTGCGCATGCTCGTTTTGTGCCGTGAGGTGCGATTTATAGGCCGGTGCGACTTATACGTGGATTTTTCGGTTTTATTGGACATAATTGGACTGGTGCGACTTATACTCCGGTGCGACTTATAGGTCGGAGAATACGGTACCAATCTAGTCATTTCTGGGTGCTTACAAAATATAAACCTCTAACTAGAGAAATTGCATTTCCTACAAAAATGCAGTGTGAATGCTTATTGATGAAGAACTTGCTGGAAAAACAGCTGAAATTAGCTAAAAACATGCTGAAATGTCACTGAAATAGAAGAATAGGCCTAAGTTAGTAGAAGAAAGCAGAAAGAACACATATTTGCTGAACTTGGTTTAAATAAGCAGAAATGAGCACAAAAATATGTAAATTAACTAGAAAAAAAGCTGAAATTAGCTAAAAAAAATTGCTGAAAAGTAGCTGAAAAAGCAGAACGAAGCTTAAATTACCAAAAGGAAGTGGAGAAAGAACATTTTAGATGAATTAGGCTGAAAAAGTTGAAAGCAGTGCAAAAAATGTGAAATTAGCTGGAAAAAGTTTAAATTAGCTTTAAAACAGGGAAATGGTAGCTGAAATAACATAAACTAGCATGAATATGCTGAAAGGAGCATAACAAACAAAAATTTGCTTAAAGAAATTAATTAGACTGAAAGTAGCAGAAATTACCACAACAATTTGAATTTACCAGAAAACATCTGAAATTAGCAACAACTACAAAAAATTAGGCTGAAAGAATCAGAAATTAGCACAAAGAAGTGGAAATTATCTGATAAATAAAGATGAAATTAGCACACAACCACCCCTAGCTGAAAGTAGCTAAAAAGGCAGAAAGAAGCTTAAATTATACCAGAAGGAGAACATATTTTTGCTGAATTAGGCCCGAAATTTTGAAATAAGTGCAAAAAAATGTGGAATTAGCCAAAAACGCTAAATTTACTTAAAGATAGCTGAAATAGCAGAAAAAGCTGAAACTTGCAGAAATAAGCTGAAAGAAACAAAAAATTTAAAAGGATCACAAAACAGCTGAAAAAAGAAACAGCTGAAATGAGCTGAAAAAATATTTATATTTGCAGAAGGAGCTGAAGCAGAACAAATTGTGAAAGGAGCAGTAAAATGTTGTAAACAGAGCAAAATATTTGAAGAATGGACAATGAGCTCAATTCATTTTCTATAAGGGAAAAAAGTGTCAGAAATGGCTAAATATTTTACAAAGGTAAATTTGCACCAAGACCAAAAGTCATAGCACCCCTATCCGGAATGAGGTGAACATTTTTATGATTTGTTGAAATAGCACAAAAGTTGTGGGATGCTGAAAAACATACGAAAGAAAAATGGATCACAACAGTGTGAATGCTTCATAAGTATTCGCACAATTAATAGGTATATTCCATACTCACTGAATATGTATTGAGTACCTGCCTGGTGCTTAAGTACACACCTGGTTCTTATCTCATATAAACCATGTACAGTATATGTACATCAGAATCAGAATCAGCCTTTATTGTCATTTCAGTACAGCCCGTCCAAGAAACACAAACAACCAAACAACATAGCCATGTGAAGACGGGGGTGCCTGAGGCTGCAGCCTCATGAGAGTTGCTGTCTTTTTTCATTAGATAAGAAAGGCAACACGAGGGAAAGAAGAGGTTAAAAAAATCATATCTCACACTGTATCCCTAACAGGACACAGTGTGAGGTTGCAAAATATCTCAACACACACAAAAAAGCAACATAAAGGTACTTTTTGTGTGCATATGTGTTATCTCTTTATCTTGTGATGTGATATTAATTTAAGTTCTGTTGGAACTGGGCTGTTCTAAGATGCGTGTCTTTCACTGGTGGTAATACATAATATCGCTTGGTACATGATGTACCCCTTAAATACCTGGTAAATACCAAGATTTACCTGACTAAATAAAGGTTGAATGAATAGAATTAGATATTACAGAATAAAGAAACTTGCTGAACCTCAGACCTGATCTTCATCACAGAGTAAAAGATGTTTGTTTTGTTCTTTTCCTTCTCATCGCTCTACTTCAGCGTTTATGGGGTTTGTGAGTAACGATGGCTTTTTGCTCACATTTTGTATAATAAGTAACACACTTTGTATTTGTCAAACATGAATAGAGTTAGATTTTAACTGACAACTATTTCCATCTAGAAAAACAAAACTACTTATTTTCTGTTTGGAATTAATTGGACATTTATCCTGTTTTGCATGGTCATTGCAGAGCTTGCTTGGCTCCAAGGAAATCCCTGAAATCAGCGTCACTGATTTGAGGCTCCAAAAGTGATTTTAGTTGTTGAGATTTACTGATTAGGAAGAGTCTCTCCTTTAGGTTTTATTCAGGCTTTCTGCATATGATTTGTTAGGATTTTTTTGAAAAGCAGAGGTTTTTAAATTGATAAAGCCTCCCAGATGCCGAAACGTCTTCAGCATCAGAATAAAAAGTCCAGTTGTTTTTGTTTTTTAACCTTTTATTTTTAATTGTTCTGTCATATAGTTTGTTGTATATCCTCAAGCTGTAGAAAATACTTTTGTACAATAAAAATGTCAACAATAAAAATGTCAACTATTAAACACGGCAGCAGGCACCCTCCGTTCTTTCTCAAACATACTTTATAACATAACGTGACAGTTTTTTTATTTTGTTAGTTTGTAATAATAAAATCACTAAAACTGAGTCTTTAGCTGAGCTGCTGGCAGCTTTGTGTTCAGGACAAAAAACTCTGGTGTCCATAATAAACTATTTACAGCAGCCAAAGTGTTTTTCAGCTGAGAGTCATACGTGGCAACAAAACCTTCAGAAACAGTCTGGACAGACCACGCTTCACTGGAACCAGACTGAAACTGAGCTGCGAAGGTGGATTCCACACCAGTAGTCAGCGTGACTCAACCAGCCTGTGGGAGGCAAACTGCTTCAGGGAGGGGGACAGAGGCAAGAGCTGGGGGGAGGAAAGGGGGACTCAGACGGGAAACTGGAGTGATTATTCAGACCGGACAAGGCAAAAGTTGTTTTCATTTCATTTTTAACTTGCTCCGTGTTTCCCCTGGTGCACCTGACAGCATTAAACTGTACACGCACACACACACAGGTTTGTTTTTCTATCTTTGTGGAGCCATTGCATTGACTTCCATTCATTTTTCATTCATTTCTATAGTCTAACCCTGACCTTTACCCTAAACCTAACCATTACCAATACATACCTTACCCTAAACTTAACACATCCTCAATTCACACCTTAGTCCTAAACCTAACCCCTAACGGGACTTCTTCTTATGGGGCCCAGGCTTTGGGCCCCATAAGAAGAAGTTGGTCCTCACAATTTGGCATAACTCAGAAAATTGGGCCTCACAAAGTAACATAAACAAGGACACACACACACACACAAAGTTTGTATCTTTTTTCCTCATCTGTATATGATTAATGAAAGGATGTCATGACTAAAAAAATTTCACCACCGTGTTTGTTTCACGGCCATTTTCTTTTAAAAAGTTTTCTACACTGCGTGTGCCAACGCGTTTCCTTCCTTTATTTATTTGAAGATATACAGTACTTCAAAGTTCATGCTCGATAACCCAGGTAATAAATCCAGCAGAGTTAAGTCAGGTCCTCAGGACGGTTTCTTTGTGTTGAAACGTTTCATCTTTCATCCAAAGGACTTCATCAGCCCGAGGAGTCACAACAAACTCAGTCCCACTCCCATAACGAGCACACTCGCATTGTAGATCAACAATTTTGATGGTGATAATATGGTTTCTGGAGTCCGCCCTCTCCCCTATCGACTCCTCTGAGGCAGTCATGAACTGCCAGGACTGATGAAGTCTTTTGGATGACAGCCAGACAGTCAGACGAACTGATTTAATCTTGTTAGATTTTGTTTCCTAGATTACTGAGCATGGATTTTGATGTTTTGAACCACTTTGGTTATGGCTGCCTCAGAGGACTTGACAGGGGAGAGGGCGGACTCCAGAAACCATCTAATCAGCATCAAACTGGTTGGCCCATTATGCGCTGCTTGTGGAACTGAGTTTGTTGTGACTCTTAGACTGATGAAGTCCTTTGGATGAAAGATGAATCGTTTCAGCACAAAGCAGAGGATCTGATACATACAGATGTGATAACGTTTTCAGTCATCCAGCATTGTCTTTACAGTTTGCTTCCAAGGAGTCAGGCCTTCTTGTATTCTTTTGAAGAAAGTATTGTAACATCTAACATTCTGCTGTCCACTACGTGACCATTTTCAGATGAATGTTTTTCCACTTGTTGAACCATTCCATTCTGCTGTTTGAATCGTCCGAGCATTTAGTCTCCGAAATGTTGTGTCGACACAAAAACCGTTTCAAAATTCAAAAATCCTATTTTTAAAATTGGCTCTTTGTGTAATTTGTTACCATCAGCCTGTCACACAGGCACGTCGTTCCCATTTCTTCAGCTGAGCCCATGATAAACACCGCATCTTTATAAATATTAAACGGGTGATTTCCAGACAGCTATTAGCTGAACTCCTGACATCCAGTTGACTGAAGATGCATCTGTCAGGTTATTGCTGAGATTTTCCCTGTTTCATACAAAGTAAATATATGACATTTAATAATGTTCATTAGCTGCAAGATGTCACTTAGAATATGCATTGTGAACAACTCTCAGCTACTACCATGTCAAACTTTAGCTCAATATCTGTTACTGCTATTTTAGTGTTGGGTAATATTGGTTAGCTGTGGCAGACATTTTGAATTGGATTCACTTCAAAAGTCCAACAGTTGTAATAATAATAACAATAATAATAAACTTTATTTGTATAGCACCTTCCTACAATGCCTTGCATTGACCAAGGTGCTTAACAGGATAAAAAGATGAATAAACTGNTAATAATAATAATAATAATAATAAACTTTATTTGTATAGCACCTTCCTACAATGCCTTGCATTGACCAAGGTGCTTAACAGGATAAAAAGATGAATAAACTGGAACAATAAATCAGTGAAAATAGAATAAAAAACAACAGTAATAAAAGAAGGCAATGGAAATAAAAAATGCTACATACTAAAATACCAAAAGTAATAAAAGTTACACACTGAAAGCTTTTTTGAACAAGTGGGTCTTCAGTCTGGTTTTGAACAGAGTCAGATCAGAGGTGGCACGCAGCTCAAGGGGGAGGCTGTTCCAGGCTTTTGGGCCGGCAACAGAAAATGACCGGTCTCCCCATTGTTTGTACCTTGAGCGAGGCACCTCCAGCAGGTGTTGACTGGCAGATCGTAAAGCTCTGCCGGGCTGATGGGCTTTCAAAAGTTCTGAGATGTAGAGAGGTGCAAGTCCATTCAGAGCTTTGAAAACAAACAGCAGCAGCTTGAACTGTATCCTGAACTGAACCGGGAGCCAGTGTAGAGAGGACAGGACAGGAGTGATGTGTTCATATTTTCGTGTGTTGGTCAAAAAGCGCGCGGCAGAGTTCTGTACAAGCTGTAAACGGGAGATGGAGGATTGATTAATACCAACATACAAAGCATTACAATAATCAAGTCTGGAGGTCACAAAGGCATGGATGGCCTTCTCCAGATCACCACGGCTGAGAAATGACTTGACTTTAGAGAGCAGACGGAGCTGGAAAAAGCTGGTCTTGACAACAGAACTGATCTGTTTATCAAACTTTAAGTTGGAGTCAAGCTGCACTCCAAGATTTCTGACCACCGGGTTGAAGTGGGGGAGGGGAAAACCAACACTGGGACTGGGAAGGATGTTGCTGGTGTCATCAGGTGCACCAAATAAAATGCATTCAGTTTTATCTGTGTTTAGGTGGAGGAAGTTTTGAGACAGCCAGTACTTAATGTCATTTAAGCAGTTGACAAGAGTGTTTGAACTGAGTGAGGGGTTGGGAGTGACTGGCAGATAGATTTGTAAATCGTCTGCAGTTGTATGTAAATGTATTTTGATTAAGTTTAGAAAGTTTCATTAAAATCCACTCAGTAGTTCTTGAGATATTTTGACTCAAACAATTGATGCTGCAAAGTAAAAATAAAAAGCACTTGAAGTTTGGCTTGTGGATGACTCGCAGCTACACCCACACCAAATGCTCACCCAACATCTGCAAAACCGACAGAATTTTTATGGTGGCCCCATGGTGTAAATGAACAACATTTAAAAAAACAAAATTACATTTGGAAAAACACAACAAAAACACAACATTATTTGAAAAAACGGAATTGCATTTGAAAAAACGGAATTGCATTTGAAAAAATGAAATTACAGTAAGCCAAACCGGAAGTGGCCAAAGCGGAAGTAGATAAAACCAAATTACATTAAGCCAAACCGGAAGTGGCCAAAGCGGAAGTGGCCCAAATCACATTAGAAAAAAACAGAATTACATTTGGAAAAACACAACAAAGACAGCAAAAACACAACATTTGAAAAAACAAAATTACATTAAGATAGCATGCTAACTACCTCCGTGTGTGTACACTGTGTTCGGTTTTATGTTGTTAATAAAGTTTAAAAAAAAGTTTGTCTTAATGTAATTTCGTTTTTTCAAATGTTGTTGTGTTTTTGTTGTGTTTTTCCAAATGTAATTCTGTTTTTTCCCTAATGTGATTCGGACCACTTCCGGTTTGGCTTAATGTAATTTGGTTTTTTCTACTTCCGCTTTGGCCACTTCCGGTTTGACTTAATGTAATTTGGTTTTTTCTACTTCCGCTTTGGCCACTTCCGGTTTGGCTTAATGTAATTTGGTTTTTTCTACTTCCGCTTTGGCCACTTCTGGTTTGGCTTAATATAATTCCGTTTTTTCAAATGTAATTCCGTTTTTTCAAATGTACTGTAATTCCGTTTTTTCAAATGTAATTCCGTTTTTTCAAATGTTGTTGTGTTTTTGTTGTTTTTTTCCAAATGTACTTCTGTTTTTATTTAAAATGTTGTTCATTTACACCTTGGGGCCACCGTAGTATAACTCTTTTTGTGTTTTCTAATGAGGCTTGGCTGTGGCGGCCATATTGAATTTGGGTCCAAATGTCGTTGTACATCTATTGATCACTTTCAGCAAGTTTTTGTTTTGATCGCACGCAGACCAAAGTAAAAACACCATCAGCCGCTCTTTGCCTTTCGGCGGCGAGCAGTAAAGAAGCTCCTTGAAGACATCAGGTGGTTTAAGACTTTTACACTGCACCTTTATCAGATGTGACTTTGACTGCAGCACAAGACTTCAGAATCCCTTCACAGTCAGTGAAAGATTAACTTCAACGTATCAGATCAGACAGGCGAGTGTGTGACACGGGGCGGACCTCTGTGGGCTTTTCATGGGCTTATTTTGTGTTCTGATGTCAGTTCATCATGTGACCACAAAGCTCGGGCTCAGACACGGGAAGTCACATGCAAGTCATCATGGGGGCAGGTTTATTTATAAAAATGACACTTGAGGAGAGGCCGTCCACCCGCCTTCTCTTCAGCTTTTGGAGAAGTTGGTTGAACTTTCCAAACAAAGACAGAAACAATAAAAAAAAATACAACAGATGAAATGTTTATTAGTGAGTCTTTATGTTAATTTAAACAGAAATTTTCTGCAGTGTCTTTTTTTTTTTTACACTTTACAGTTAAAGAAAAGCCTCCAGAGACAGAAGTGTTTATTGGCCCTCTGAATACCAAAAGGTTAACTGCGTGATCTTTGTGGTTTATTTAAAAATATATATCCAAATGTGTGCTCATAAAGTAAATCATTCACTGCTCAGGTGAATTTAACATCACACAGAGACTCTCTCTCTCTTTCTCGAAGGTGAAAATGTGTAAACTATTTACCAGGATATAGCCATGCAGGCTGACAGGAGGATCACAACATGGCAATGAGACTTTTGCCAGACATTAATGACGGTGCTGATATTATCCACTCCCACTGTTTCCTCATCTGAGTGCAACACATTCCAGTAATGCTGCACTTTAGCCCCCGGAGTCTGTGCAGTGACAGCTGCTCACCATTATGGCACTGCGTGAACTAATTTTAATGGCTGTCACCGGCAGCAGGACTAAATGCAGGACTGCCAGCGTAAACGAAACGAGAAAGGCCAAGATGGATGGTCCTCACAGCAGAGGGTAAATGACAGAACGGGATAAAACACCAGTTTTTTTCCTGGGATTAGTCCATCACCTCAGATATGGAACAGGAACATTCAGATGATGAGCTTTGATTTAAACACAGTTCATAACTCAAGACTTTTAATAAGAAGCTGGTACTTGTAAAGGTATCAAGTACCTGTTGTGCCAACTCCAAAATACTTTATTGGAATGTTATGTGATAAAACAACGCAAAGTTGTGCGTAAGTGTAAGGTGGAAGAAAAGTGATGCAAGCATTTCACCTATTTGTCCCATACAACAAAGTTAAGTCAGGTCCTCTGGATGGTTTCTGTTGCAACGTTTCATCTTTTATCCAAAGGACTTCATCAGTCCAAGGAGCCACAACAAACTCAGTCTTATAAGCAGCACACTCACATAGTGGACCAACCAGTTTGATGGTGATAAGATGGTTTCTGGTGTCCACCCTCTCCCCCGTCGACTCCTCTGAGGCAGCCATAGCCAAAGTGGTTCATCCTAATGTATTTGTTGATTGAGTGTGAAATGTTACTAAATTGATCTGTTGTTTTTGGAAGTTAATTGTTTAAATTGATTGTT
>JBBPBX010004924.1:22239-34878 GCA_038048925.1 Garcialebias charrua
ACACACACACACACACACACACACACACACACACACACACACAGTGGTAGTTAGCATGCTGTCTTAATGTAATTTCGTTTTTTCAAATGTTGTTGTGTTTTTGTTGTCTTTGTTGTGTTTTTCCAAATGTAATTCTGTTTTTTTCTAATGTGATTCGGCCACTTCCGCTTTGGCCACTTCCGCTTTGGCTTAATGTAATTTGGTTTTTTCTACTTCCACTTTGGCCACTTCCGGTTTGGCTTAATGTAATTTGGTTTTATCTACTTCCGCTTTGGCCACTTCCGGTTTGGCTTAATGTAATTTCATTTTTTCAAATGCAATTCCGTTTTTTCAAATGTTGTTGTGTTTTTGTTGTGTTTTTCCAAATGTAATTCTGTTTTTTTAAATGTTGTTCATTTACACCTTGGGGCCACCATAATAATTCTGTCCGTTTTGCAGATGTTGGGTGAGCATTTGGTGTGGGTGTAGCTGCGAGTCATCCACAAGCCAAACTTCAAGTGCTTTTTATTTTTACTTTGCAGCATCAATTGTTGGAGTCAACCCTATCTGTAAGCAAAATATCTCAAGAACTACTGAGTGGATTTTAATGAAACTTTCTAAACTTAATCAAAATACATTTACATACAACTGTGTGACTTTTGGAGTGAATCCAATTTTAAATGGCTGCCACAGCTAACCAATATTACCCAACACTAAAATAGCAGTAACAGATATTGAGCTAAAGTTTGACGTGGTAGTAGCTGAGAGTTGTTCACAACGCATATTCGAAGTGACATCTTGCAGCTAATGAACATTATTAAATGTCATATATTTACTTTGTATGAAACAGGGAAAATCTCAGCAATAACCTGACAGATGCATCTTCAGTCAACTGGATGTCAGGAGTTCAGCTAATAGCTGTCTGGAAATCACCCGTTTAATATTTATAAAGATGCGGTGTTTATCATGGGCTCAGCTGAAGAAATGGGAACGACGTGCCTGTGTGACAGGCTGATGGTAACAAATTACACAAAGAGCCAATTTTAAAAATAGGATTTTTGAATTTTGAAACGGTTTTTGTGTCGACACAACATTTCGGAGACTAAATGCTCGGACGATTCAAACAGCAGAATGGAATGGTTCAACAAGTGGAAAAACATTCATCTGAAAATGGTCACGTAGTGGACAGCAGAATGTTAGATGTTACAATACTTTCTTCAAAAGAATACAAGAAGGCCTGACTCCTTGGAAGCAAACTGTAAAGACAATGCTGGATGACTGAAAACGTTATCACATCTGTATGTATCAGATCCTCTGCTTTGTGCTGAAACGATTCATCTTTCATCCAAAGGACTTCATCAGTCCAAGAGTCACAACAAACTCAGTTCCACAAGCAGCGCATAATGGGCCAACCAGTTTGATGGTGATTAGATGGTTTCTGGAGTCCGCCCTCTCCCCTGTCAACTCCTCTGAGGCAGCCATAACCAAAGTGGTTCAAAACATCAAAATCCATGCTCAGTAATCCAGGAAACAAAATCTAACAAGATTAAATCAGTTCGTCTGTCTGTCTGTCTGTCTGTCTGTCTGTCTGTCATCCAAAAGACTTCATCAGTCCTGGCAGTTCATGACTGCCTCAGAGGAGTCGATAGGGGAGAGGGCGGACTCCAGAAACCATACCATCAAAATGGTTGATCTACAATGTGAGTGTGCTCGTTCTGGGAGTGGGACTGAGTTTGTTGTGACTCCTCGGGCTGATGAAGTCCTTTGGATGAAAGATGAAACGTTTCAACACAAAGAAACCGTCCTGAGGACCTGACTTAACTGCTGGATTTATTACCTGGGTTATCGAGCATGAACTTTGAAGTACTGTATATCTTCAAATAAATAAAGGAAGGAAACGCGTTGGCACACGCAGTGTAGAAAACTTTTTAAAAGAAAATGGCCGTGAAACAAACACGGTGGTGAAATTTTTTTAGTCATGACATCCTTTCATTAATCATATACAGATGAGGAAAAAAGATACAAACTTTGTGTGTGTGTGTGTGTCCTTGTTTATGTTACTTTGTGAGGCCCAATTTTCTGAGTTATGCCAAATTGTGAGGACCAACTTCTTCTTATGGGGCCCAAAGCCTGGGCCCCATAAGAAGAAGTCCCGTTAGGGGTTAGGTTTAGGACTAAGGTGTGAATTGAGGATGTGTTAAGTTTAGGGTAAGGTATGTATTGGTAATGGTTAGGTTTAGGGTAAAGGTCAGGGTTAGACTATAGAAATGAATGAAAAATGAATGGAAGTCAATGCAATGGCTCCACAAAGATAGAAAAACAAACCTGTGTGTGTGTGCGTGTACAGTTTAATGCTGTCAGGTGCACCAGGGGAAACACGGAGCAAGTTAAAAATGAAATGAAAACAACTTTTGCCTTGTCCGGTCTGAATAATCACTCCAGTTTCCCGTCTGAGTCCCCCTTTCCTCCCCCCAGCTCTTGCCTCTGTCCCCCTCCCTGAAGCAGTTTGCCTCCCACAGGCTGGTTGAGTCACGCTGACTACTGGTGTGGAATCCACCTTCGCAGCTCAGTTTCAGTCTGGTTCCAGTGAAGCGTGGTCTGTCCAGACTGTTTCTGAAGGTTTTGTTGCCACGTATGACTCTCAGCTGAAAAACACTTTGGCTGCTGTAAATAGTTTATTATGGACACCAGAGTTTTTTGTCCTGAACACAAAGCTGCCAGCAGCTCAGCTAAAGACTCAGTTTTAGTGATTTTATTATTACAAACTAACAAAATAAAAAAACTGTCACGTTATGTTATAAAGTATGTTTGAGAAAGAACGGAGGGTGCCTGCTGCCGTGTTTAATAGTTGACATTTTTATTGTACAAAAGTATTTTCTACAGCTTGAGGATATACAACAAACTATATGACAGAACAATTAAAAATAAAAGGTTGAAAAACAAAAACAACTGGACTTTTTATTCTGATGCTGAAGACGTTTCGGCATCTGGGAGGCTTTATCAATTTAAAAACCTCTGCTTTTCAAAAAAATCCTAACAAATCATATGCAGAAAGCCTGAATAAAACCTAAAGGAGAGACTCTTCCTAATCAGTAAATCTCAACAACTAAAATCACTTTTGGAGCCTCAAATCAGTGACGCTGATTTCAGGGATTTCCTTGGAGCCAAGCAAGCTCTGCAATGACCATGCAAAACAGGATAAATGTCCAATTAATTCCAAACAGAAAATAAGTAGTTTTGTTTTTCTAGATGGAAATAGTTGTCAGTTAAAATCTAACTCTATTCATGTTTGACAAATACAAAGTGTGTTACTTATTATACAAAATGTGAGCAAAAAGCCATCGTTACTCACAAACCCCATAAACGCTGAAGTAGAGCGATGAGAAGGAAAAGAACAAAACAAACATCTTTTACTCTGTGATGAAGATCAGGTCTGAGGTTCAGCAAGTTTCTTTATTCTGTGATATCTAATTCTATTGGTATTTACCAGGTATTTAATGGGTGTACCAAGCGATATTATGTATTACCACCAGTGAAAGACACGCATCTTAGAACAGCCCAGTTCCAACAGAACTTAAATTAATATCACATCACAAGATAAAGAGATAACACATATGCACACAAAAACCTTTATGTTGCTTTTTTTGTGTGTTGAGATATTTTGCAACCTCACACTGTGTCCTGTTAGGGATACAGTGTGAGATATGATTTTTTTTAACCTCTTCTTTCCCTCGTGTTGCCTTTCTTATCTAATGAAAAAAGACAGCAACTCTCATGAGGCTGCAGCCTCAGGCACCCCCGTCTTCACATGGCTATGTTGTTTGGTTGTTTGTGTTTCTTGGACGGGCTGTACTGAAATGACAATAAAGGCTGATTCTGATTCTGATGTACATATACTGTACATGGTTTATATGAGATAAGAACCAGGTGTGTACTTAAGCACCAGGCAGGTACTCAATACATATTCAGTGAGTATGGAATATACCTATTAATTGTGCGAATACTTATGAAGCATTCACACTGTTGTGATCTATTTTTCTTCTGTATGTTTTTCAGCACCCCACAACTTTTGTGCTATTTCAACAAATCATAAAAATGTTCACCTCATTCCGGATAGGGGTGCTATGACTTTTGGTCTTGGTGCAAATTTACCTTTGTAAAATATTTAGCCATTTCTGACACTTTTTATTTCCTTGTAGAAAATAAATTGAGCTCATTGTCCATCCTTCAAATATTTTGCTCTGTTTACAACCTTTTACTGCTCCTTTCACAATTTGTTCTGCTTCAGCTCCTTCTGCAAATACAGTATACTGTAATTTTTTTCAGTTAATTTCAGCTGTTTTTTTTTCAGCTGTTTTGTGATCCTTTTCAATTCTTTATGTTTCTTTCAGCTTATTTCTGCAAGTTTCAGCTTTTTCTGCTATTTCAGCTATCTTTAAGTAAATTTTGCGTTTTCGGCTAATTCCACATTTTTTTTGCACTTACCGGTACATGCATTTCAAAATGTTCAGCCTAATTCAGCAAAATTATGTTCTCTCCACTTCCTTCTGGCATAATTTAAGCTTCTTTCTGCCTTTTTAGCTACTTTCGGCTAGGGGTGGTTGTGTGCATCTTTATTTATCAGATAATTTCCACTTCTTTGTGTTCATTTCTGATTATTTCAGCCTAATTGGGCAAACGTGTTCTTTCTACTTTCATCTGGTAATTTAATTTAAACTTATTCTACTTTTTCAGCTACATTTTCTTTTTAGCATTTTTTGTAGCTGTTGCTAATTTCAGATGTTTTCTGGTAAATTCAAATTTTTGTGGTAATTTCTGCCACTTTCAGTCTAATTAATTTCTTTAAGCAAATTTTTGTTTGTTATTCTCCTTTCAGCATATTCATGCTAGTTTATGTTATTCCAGCTACTATTTCCCTGTTTTAAAGCTAATTTCAGCTTTTTCCAGCTAATTTCACATTTTTTGCACTCCTTTCAACTTTTTCAGTCTACTGGTAATTCATCTAAAATGTGCTTTCTCCACTTCCTTTTGGTAATTTAGGCTTCGTTCTGCTTTTTCAGCTACTTTTCAGCTATTTTTATTAGCTAATTTCAGCTTTTTTTCTAGCAGATTTTTGTGCTAATTTCTGCTTATTTAAACCAAGTTCAGCAAATATGTGTTCTTTCTGCTTTCTTCTAGAATTGTTCTTCCATTTCAGAATTTCAGCATGTTTTTAGCTAATTTCAGCTGTTTTTCAGCAAGTCCTTTACCAATAAGCATTCACACTGCATTTTTGCAGGTAATGCAATTTCTCTAATTAGAGGTTTGTATTTTGTAAGCACCAAGAAATGACTAGATTGGTACTTGGTAAGTACCAGGTACACACAGGGCTGCATGCTGCTACCCTTCATATGTGAGGTTGAGGGGTCACTGATAAATATGATGCGTTTCCCCCTGTGTTGGATAATCAGATTTAAAAACAATAAATGAGGGAATACAGAATGTTTTGGGTGATCGGACCCTTCAGTGATGTTTAAAGACTTGAATCAAAGTGAAGAAGCACCGACTGCAGATGTTCTGATTGCAATTATTGTCTGAAAAAAATTCCTTCAGCCTGTTTTGTTACCTGCCTGTAACTGACACACTAAGGCCCAAACAAAAAGAGGCCCTTCTTCTAAACTTTTTGCCACTTCTGGGTGGAAGGAGAGCTGATCTGCAGCCCAGAGAAGAAGACCTGATAGCGATGCTTCCACATGATGAAGGTACCCACAGCACAGACCAACGCTTGGGCCAGGTTCAACATGATCTGAATCAGGAAGTAGAAAGGAAGTGTCCTGGTTACAGACTCGCAGTCACTGACGTCCTCGTAGATGAAGGTGCGAGCGATTGGGTCGTCCTGATCCAGTGCACACATGCAGTCTCCTCCTTTCTGCTCACAGGTGAGGCTGCTGGTCTGAGAGTGATGGTGTCCAGCAAACGCCACGACCAGCACTGAGATGACCAGGCCAGTGGTGCACAAGATGAAGTACAGGAGCTGTCGGGGGCAGAGACGCACTGTGAGGTCATGAACTTCAACTCTGAAAGCTTTGATGAAGGAAAAACATATATTTACTGTACTTCATTTCTGCAGTTTTTATTATTATTATCATAATCTAGCTTGAGTCTGTTGTCTCATGATTACCCCTATGGTGCCAAAATGATGGTTTGAAAACAGGCATTCTGGCTCAATACCTATTGCAAATTCAGTTCAACGAGATTACCCACCATGCTGCAGGGCAAGGTCTGACCCTCGGAGTGGGAACCCAGCTTTTAGTACAAAGGTGTCGCAACACAGGTGACACCGACAGGCAGCTACAGCCACCATCCACCTTTAATGCACATCCTGTGTCAGGGTCCTGCACAGCAGAGACCGTCTAAAAATACATGGAGCAGTGGCTTTGTGTTGTTTATGCAATTGCTCCATCTCAAACACACTAAATCTTCATCCTAATCCATCTGTTATATAACGGGAACCCTCATTCACCGCTTGCCTTTTAGCTTTAGTTACTTGCTGCTCTTGGAGTTATGCAAGCTACGAGCAGCTCTTGATTTGCAGAAAGATTTGTGTTAACCATGCAACAGCTGAGAGGCTATAAGGAGAAGACAGTGAAACCAGTGCATTGAAACATGGTCCTCGTTCGAAAATGGAAAATTGATCAAAACAGAACAATAGTGGATGCAGTTTATTGTTGTAAGTGCTATGTGTTGTCACCACTGTGTGTTTCCATACCATGATGAAATTAGTTCTCTGCATTTAACGGCCGTGGTGTAGTGGTAATGGCAGTCGACCCCTGATCGGAAGGTTGGAGGTTCGAATCCCGCATCCGCCCACCATGTGTCGTTGTGTCCCTGGGCAAGACACTTAACCCCGAGTTGCTCCCGGTAGGTCTGGATGGCGCCTTGCAAGGCAGGCTACCACTACCGGTGTATGAATGTCTGAATGAATGGGTGGATGGCTGGTATTGTAAAGCGCTTTGGGGCTCCTCACAGGGGGCTGGAAAGCGCTATATAAATAAGCTCCATTTACCATTTACCATTTAACCCATCGCACCTGGGATACACCCAGGTGGAGCAGTGGGCAGCTATGTAAGCACCTGGGGAGCAATTGGGGATTGGGTGTCTTGCTCAGAGACACCACCACATGTGGGAATGGCTGGGGATCAAACCTGGGACTCCCAGGTCCAAAATCGGCTGCACTGCCTCTACCCCATCTCAGCCTTTGTTTACTTTTGTAGTGTGACTGTGTTTACTGTGGGTTGTCCTGGGACTAAAGTGTCTCAAGTTCAAGACCGGACATCCTTGACCCTGAATGATCCCAGAGAGAGAGAGAGAGAGAGAGAGAGAGAGAGAGAGAGAGAGACAGATGGCTGCAAAGGCAAGAATAACAAGCAGTACATTGATGCCCCCCATCGCTGAAGGGTCTGAATAGTGTCTGTTTCTAAGTTATGTGATGAGTGTTTCTCTGGACTGGAATTGAACAGGGAACACAAGTAAACCTTAATGTTTTTGGTGCAAGTTATCCAAGTGGGGAGAAGTTACACTGTGTAGAAGAACAGAGGTAGATACAGTATTTGTACAAGGCGGCGCAGAGTGAAGGATGACGGTGAACCACCAGGTGCAATGGCAGAGCCAGGGGGTGACCAGTGGTGGCCTTGGCCACCATATATTTCTACTTGGCCACCCCACAGGCCAGCCCAATAATATGAAGGAAACTATACTTATAAGCAATATAAAAACTAGAAAGCCTAGTTTCCTTAAATGATGGGGGTTGTTGATTTTCACACATACATACAGTACTGTACATACTTGCATACACACAATATATGTGCATGCATCTGTGTATGTGTGTATGTATGGCGGTGGCCAGTGGCCATCTTGAATTTTGACCAGTTTTCAATAGGAACTTTTCTTACATCTAGATGCAGTCACACACTTACACTGAACAAAAATACAAACTGAACATTTCTGTTGTTTGCACGCATTTTTAAGACTTTTTCGACATACACAAAAGGCCTTTTTCTCTCAAACAGAATTCCCAAATTTGTGTAAATCGGTGCTACTGAGCACTTCTCCTTTGCTGGGATAATCCATCCCCCTCCCAGGTGTGGCATATCAAGATGGTGATTAGACTGCACGATTATTGCACAGTTGTGCCTTAGGCTGACCACAATAAAAGGCCACACTAAAATGTGCAGTTTTATCACACAGCACAAAGCCACAGATGTCTAAAGTTTCGAGGGAGTGTGCAGTTGACTGCAGGAATGTCCATGTTCAGAGAAACTGGCAGTGCATCCAACCAACCTAACAACTGCAGACCATGTGCCAGCACAGCAACCACTATGTTTGTTGTCCATAACATAAACCTGCCCATACCATAACCCCACCTCCACCACGGACCACTTGATTCACAACAGTGACATCAGCAAACCGCTCAACCGACCATGATCATGGAGCAGGATGCCAGCATTTTATCTCTGTGCACATAAAGCCCAAGCTGCTGCGTCCTGGTGCAGCCTGCCCAGAAGGTGATGAGAAGGACTATATTCCTCCCTTGAGGACATTCATGAGCACTTTGTGTTCTTGTGCTCTTGCTCTACAAAATTGCTTTGAAGGAATTTTACATTTTCCAGAAAGTATACATTTGAGCATGGTGTGGGAAGAGCTGGACAAAAAGGAAATTAAAAACAGATTTGGAAACAATCGTGGACTGGTTGTACTTGTCTTGAAATTCCAGTTGCGTGCATTGTGGGACTAATCAAGCTGTAGAATTAGGCTGCATTATTGAAAGTGCTTCTTTGCTGCTTAGGAATCCCTGCAGAGCACTTTCATGCAGGAGAACACTTAGACCCTTTTTTACAGAAATGTAGTTCAGTTCTATTCTCACTTTGCAGCTCAAGAGGATAAAACCTTGATCTCTGCACAGATCATCTGTCTTGTATATATCTCAGTGTTTGGTCATTTGAAAGTGACTTTATACGTTTTTGAGAAATCTGATTTAAACTTGATGGATTGTCCCTCAGGTTGTCTGTAAACTCACCTTTACGATGAACTGCAGAGATGATCGTTCATCTGGTTGGTAGCTGATGCAGTAGAGGATGAAACCCAGGGCGGAAACTAAACAAAGCTGCAAGAAACAGGAAACGTGTTTTGTGCATTTGGCTTGATTTCATTCCAAATTAACCAAAACCATCAATAAAACATATTTATTTGCATTTTTAAACATTTCCGTCCGAACATCAGCTTGAAGCCTTTGCACCCTTTTACATTGTAGTGCAAAAACAACAGTCTGGTCCCGGACATTTCTTAATATTATATGATTCAGCAGTGAGTAAGCTGCTATCTGATTATATTACTTTGTTATTCTCTCTCCTCTCACACACACACAGACTCGCACTCTATCTTCGCAGTGCAATCGAAGTCTTGTGACTAACGTGCGGCATCTTATTTGACTGTTTTTCCCAGGTTCTTAAGCACTCAGGGTTCTCTGGAAAGTTCTTGATGACCTCAATGTTTTGCACTCGGCTGAATCTCGTGAGGATCTAACTCGGGATGTTGGTGTCCAGGAATGTTTTTCAGAGCTGATGGCAGGACCAACCAGGAACGTGTTATTATCACCCCAGATGTTTTATTCCAAGCTAAAATGACGAGGAAAATTAACCTTTTTTGGGGTTAATTTACATAGAAACTGAGTCAAAGATCATTTTAAATATGTATCTGGATTTAATTTTTTTTTTTAAACCAAAGCTGACAATTCAGGCACTTTTCATGTAGAGATTTTAACATACTTTAACTTTCTGAACCTCATTATTTACCGTCTGATGACCCCAAGGCTCAACTTAGAGTCTTTAAATCCAACTGTTGTCAACACAAAGCTCTTACTCAAGCAGTTTTCAGTACCGTATTTTCCGGTGTATAGGTCACACCTTTTTATGTTTTTTTTTTTCAAGGCCTGCGACCTATACACCGGTGCGACCTGTACAGTATATGGCTTATCACTTTTGGCAAAACAAAATTTTTAAATCCAGCTCATTTCACAATTACGTTTATTTATTAAGGAAAAGTTCAGCTCAGACACATATTCGCTATAATTTTTATCAAACAAATAATTGTTTTTAAGTGTTAATCTTCTTAAAAGCCTTGCTGTGCGCTCCTGTGGCAGACATTTGCAGCAGAGCTAAACGTAGGTGCGACCTATACACCGGTGTGACCTATCTAGGGATTTTTCCAATCTATTAGTGATAATTGGACAATGCGACCTATACACAGGTGCGACCTATACACCAGAAAATACGGTACTTGCAATAATAAATGTACTTAAGTTCATAGTAAGGGTTAAGTATGCATATTATATAGGAAAAGGGTTTCCACAGTGTTCAGAAGTTGAAGATGCCGTGCTGGGATTGGATGTCTTGGCTTGCCTGCCAGCTGCTTCCTGAATGCACAACACAAACAGAGCGTGCAGAGCCGTGCGCCTCAGAAGGAGCAGACGTTTAGGTGAATGTGTTCAGACGGAGGTTTATCTGAATGTGAGAATTGGTGTGATCACCCAGGGTCACAGAGCTGAGGGTCATGCAAGTGTTATATGAGAAATGAGATTCATGCTGCATGCAGTGGCTGTGGACAGACGCTTACAATGATCCCAGCCCAGTGAGGCGTCTCCCTGGCCAGGAGCGAGGGACTGGTAGCCAACATGAGGAAGGCCACGGCTGTGACAGCCACCCCCAACAGGAGCTGCAGCAGGGCGACGAGCAGAGGGAAACGACACACTCTGCACTTATCACCGTCCTCTGGTACCGGGCTGTCATCCCTCCTCTTGCTCCCCTTCTTGTCTTTGAAACCTTTCTGTCCCTGTCCCATTCTTCCTCCTGGCGTCCACTCTCTTCTCCCCGTCTTGTCTTCACCACTTTTTTTCTTCCTGTTGCTCTCTTTGGAGTGGGCGAGTCTGACTGCTGGCTGCCGCTCACCCGCCCTGCCCTGCTTTTCACCAAGCCCAGCTCAGCTGCTGTTTGAAAACAGACACGGCTCTGAACTAATATGGAAAACA
Source organism: Garcialebias charrua (assembly GCA_038048925.1). Classification (NCBI taxonomy): domain Eukaryota; kingdom Metazoa; phylum Chordata; class Actinopteri; order Cyprinodontiformes; family Rivulidae; genus Garcialebias; species Garcialebias charrua. The sequence continues at coordinate 33,281 of JBBPBX010004924.1, forward strand.
TTTGGACCCGATTCTTACAGCAGCTCCAGGGCCACATATAGAGCCAGCAGCGTAGAAGAGGAAGAGAGGGGGTGGATGGGTGGTTTCCAACATAGACACATGAGTGTTTTTCTCCTGTACAGCGGCAGAAAGAGAAACTCCAGCAGGTTAATGAGAAGCTAAAGAGAGGAGGTCACACTTGGTCAGCAGCAGGAGTGACTGGATCACTTTTTGTCAGCACTGTTACACAAGACGGCCACACGCTGCCTGCCAGGAACAATCACGTGACTAACAGGAAGGAGAAATGTGATCAGAAGGCATGTGAGAACATTAACGCAGGCGTTCTGGAACATTCAGAGAGGACCAGTCACTGACTTCAACAACCAAACGTCCTGAAGTTCATCAAAATTAAACTTTTGCCTTATTTTGATCAAATGTTCTTGATTGAACGCTAGAATGACTCACCGTTTTTTTAAGGTGGGGGGATGGGGGTTAAACGCTGCCATATTTATAGACAAGTGGCGCTCATGGTGAAGCGCGACGCACGTATTTGCGCACACAGCTGGGCTGTTGCCATGGTTACTGAGGACACAGCTGGCCTGCGTGTTTCAGACCCCACAGTACAGCAACACTTGCTCTTCACAAGGGCGGACGTCTCCTCTCGGTCTCCGCTTTGCTTTTGCTTTGTCTTGTCTGTGAAACTGTCTGAGAGCCTCTCTTCTACAAAATCTTCCTAATCATAACTATGGACTTCAATTTGGTCAGCTGGTCCCTCAACACAACTGATAACATTTCTTTAAAGAGAAGACAGGCTGTAGGCGAGACGATTTGCCCTGTTGGCATGCACACAGCTGGATATCTCATCCACTTTGAAGACTTGATGATGTGTCTATCTCTGCTGTCATCTGTGGATCTTAATAAAGCATATTTAATTGGATTTATGATAACTGGTTCCTGCTTTTTGGATTTGGCTGGTTCCTGGTCTATCAAGACCCGGCCCCCTAGTGGGTGTGCCTTTGCCTGCGGACGCACTTGGGGCCATCGGTGTCAGGGGCTGGGCGCTAGGGCGTGTGTCGGCTCGACCTGGTGGCTGCCTGGTGGGGCACGAGTCCTCTGGTCCTGTTGGGCCTAGGCCAGGGAGGGGGTGGGGTGCGTCCTCGGTGCCCGGGCCTTGGCGCCTAGGCCTGGAGCTGAGTCGGTGCAGCGGGTTCCGGCGGGGGCCTATGAGTCTGTCGCTATTGACCCCGGGGGGGTCATTGTGTGTGGTCGCTGGTGGGGCTCTTCCAGTTCTCCCCTTTGGTCCGATCTGGGGGGTGGGTGAGTGGTTCGTCCTGTTTGGGTGGCCCCGGGGGCTCCACGCTCGGGGTTCCTCTTGGGGTCTTGGGCTCTGGTCCCACTTTTGTCTGGCTCGGGTCTTGGGGGGGCGGGTCTCTGATGCTTCACGGTCGCTATTCAATGTTCTATTAGAGAAGCCTTATACACTTATGCATGCTTACAACTACACACAAATAGATGCAGGGATGTATATATAGGTATCGTATGTAGATATGTAGATGTGTATGTGACTGCATATGCATGTATATGTATATGTATATATGTATACTGTATATATATATATA
>JBBPBX010004924.1:34987-50181 GCA_038048925.1 Garcialebias charrua
TATATATATAGGTATGGGTATATATATTTATAGAAACTTACTGCAAAGCCATGAATATTCTAAGTTCTTTATACATACAGTACCGGTATATATTTTGTTGCTGTGTTTTGTCATGTTCTTTGCAGGTGTACAGACAGCGGTCGGGTGTTTTTGCCTTGTGCTCTCTTTGTGCATATTTCTTATACTTCATAGTCTTACTTTCCATCTTTCCTTTCTTTCTATCCTATTAAAAAACTCCACTAGATCACTAGATAATTATTAAAATAAATATTTCATAATAATAGTTTGGAGAGGAGGGCTGTAAGGGGAGAAGGGAGGCCATTTAATAAAAGAAAAAAACAAAAGGAAGATGTTGGCAGCTAATCTGGACCTGGTCAGGCTGCCTGCCTTACGGCTTGGTTCATGTCTCGAGAATCCAGACTTTTGGCTGAATGGATCAGATCTCGGGGGGTTTCTGAGGCACGTTCCACTGGTATGTTCATTTTAATTTGGACATTTCGGAAGCGAGTGGACCGACACAGACTGAAGGTAGATGTCATTAAAGTTCTGCCTGTTCCCAAAACAATCGTGTTTATCTGAAAGTTGGCTCCTTGACAGGCCGTCTTATCTCAACACGCCTGAGAAGTTTTGTAAACCTGATGCTCTCACCCTCCCAAACCTGCTACTGAGGAATTCCACTGACTTTTCAGAGGAGCCCAGCTGAATAAACATCCTGTCGTCATTTCAGGACTCTCGCCTCTGGCCGACCTTGGCACCAAACCCCCCCCCCGATCTATGAGCTGGCTGCTCAACCACCTCTGAGTCCCCCCTGCCCTCTGCGTAATGTCGGTGTCGTTATGTGCTTGTGTGCAAGACTTTTTTTTCAGGATTTTTTTGTTGTCTCCAAACCCTATGTGTCATTTTTCACCACTTTTATTGTCTGTCCAACAGATCTCACTTGTAAATGAGTCTTTGAGGCTCAATGTGACTTATCTGTTTAAATAAAGCTTGAATGCAACAGGCCGCGAGGCTCCACATTAACATCTCTTCTGAAGAGTTTTCTGTTCATTTTAAGAGTTTTTTTTATTTACATATTTGTCTTCACCCTGGTGAGTCAGACATTTATGTCGCAGTGGAGCAGCCAGGCTACACAATCAGGTGGATAAACCACTGAAAGAAACAAACACTGGCATGGAGGAATCTGTGCTGACATTGTGAGACGTGGACCTTAAATACAGCCAGCAGATCTTAAATATAAAATCAAATATCCGAAGCTCACCTTTTGACATCCAGTGCCATTAATTGTCATAATCACTGAAGCCTGCACTTCACAGAATGTGGCATCTCGTTTTATCAGTGAGCATTACATCATATTAGGTCATAAATCATTAAAAAAGGTGACCTTTTCAGTTTTTAGCTACCTTCTCCATTGTGTACGCGTGTACATGCTAGCATAATTTATAAATCAAAATACATATATGCTATGATAAATAATATACAACTGCAATGCAGAATTAAATACAATCCTTCCAGTTTCTAGAAGTATCAGTTTATTCAGCTTCAGCATCTTTTAACCCAGTGGGGCAGACTTGTAGTGTATTACAAAACTCAAATGTAGATGCAGTTGTGTAATCCAGTGTGTCTGTACATCACATAGAGTCTGCAGCTAACATGTTGACTGTTGGCAGTCACTGCAATGAGCAGAACCATCTCAGCACCAAAGGGCCATAATGGTAAATTAATAAATAATCAATTTCAGTTTCCCAATCCAGTACAGGGACCGGACAGGTACCATTCACCGATGGGGGAATGTCCTGATGGAGAAGTGACAACAGATACTGTATTGCTATGCAGTGAATATTTTACTGATGTTAGACAAAAGAGTTGGGCTCTGAAAAGCAGCAGGTTTAGGGGACATGTTGGACGGGTCAGAAGTCTATCACAGGGACACACAGAGACAAACAGCCATTCTCACTCACACCTGGGGATAATGTATAGTCACTTATTAATTTAACATGCGACACCCACACATGCACAGGAAGAACAAACTCCACATAGAAATGCCAGGAGGCAAACCTGCGACCTTTTTGCTGGCAACAGCTCTAGCCACTTTACCGTGCCACATACTGTATCTATTTTATTATGTCTTTCTCTTCAGTTTGGAAAACAGGATTCACTTTTTCCTAACATGGAAAACTCAATAAACTGTCAAAAATTTCATTTATTTTTATTTAAAATGTTGGCTATTGCCCTCCTCAAGTCTCTGGCTTCACTTTCTCAGTTAGTACTCAAAGTAAAATGAACTACAGACTATAGCAGAGCTCTGGTTAGACTAAGACACACAAAGTACTTAATTATTTAAGGTGCGTGGAGTTATGTTCTGGTCGGGTTACAATGATCTCACTGGTTGATCATTTTTATAGCAGAGTATTGGGTCGGCATTTTGCTCGCAGTAGGCTCGACCAAGCTTGTTGGGAGGCTCATTACAGAATACTATTTTCTGTTTTTAACAAAATTAGATTTTTTTTTAGCACTCTGATAATTCAGCAAACTCCACATACAAGGCATTAGCATTTAAACTGTACAGAATGATACCAGGGGCACCATTAAGGGGGGAAAAATGGGGGGCAATGACCACCCCTAAAGCCACTTCCCTCCATAGGTCACCCCTGGCCAGACAGTTTACTCCTTTTGAGCTTTTGCTTTGTGAGCATTTTAAATTTTCTCTAGTCGGATTAGTAGAACCTCATAAAACATAAAAAACATTGTACAGTATTTGAGCAATTAGGAGTAAAAAAATACAAAATGACATATTTCAAATTAAAGATCAAACTTAAACTCTGTTTTCCTTGAAGAAGGACAACTAGCCTAAAACCAGTGTCCTCAACATTAGGATGTATGGGGCTCAGGCAGTTTAAAAAATAAAAAAATAAATGGGAGGAGACCCAGAGGAAGACCCAGGACACGCTGGAGGGACTATGTTTCTCGGCTGGCCTGGGAACGCCTTGGGATTCCCACGGAGGAGCTGCTCCAAGTGGCTGGGGAGAGGGAAGTCTGGGCCTCCCTACTTAGGCTGCTACCCCCGCGACCCGACCCCGGATAAGCGGAAGACAATGGGTGGATGGATAAATAAATAGTAGATATCCATAATCTATCTCCCTATGCTGGACATTCAAGCTCTCAGCAGTCCGAGTCCGGCATGCATGCCCGCCGCCGGGGCCCGAGCGCCAAAGAAACCCTAATCAATAAAACATTTTAATTGTATTCTCTCTCTCGTTTTGTGAGTCTCTCCAGGTTGAAATAACAATAGAACAAATTAAAAGATTAGGAATCGAAAAGTTCACATACGTATAAATAAATTGGCTAAAAACAAACTAAAACGAGAAAATAGCCCCCAAGCTTCTCATGGAACTACCAGTAATATAAAGGTAGGAAGGGACAAGCTTCCATACCTTGTGATCATGCTTTTCTGAAACTAATGTGACCTGAAACAGCATGTAAACAAATAAAATGCTAAAGTAAAATGGACAGTTTTTTTTATTGATTTATTGATTCATTCATTTTATAACAAAATAATACAGTTTAACACACAGATAACAAGAAAATTAAAATATAAAATGAAAGGTGGCAGATGAAGAAAAAATCTTATTATTAATCATATTATTATTATTACTGTATTAGTTCATGATTGCTGAGTGCTTTGTTTTTTATTTTTTATTTTATTTTCAGTTTTAGACATTTATACAGTACACACAGAATCAAGATATTTAGTGCCCCCCCTTCACGCACGCACGCACGCATGCACGCACGCACGCACACACACACAACAGAACCATCCCCATTTAAAGGAGAAATGAAAAGTGTTTTTAAGCTAATAGTAGTCTAATGAAAAGCATAAAATAAGCTTTTTGAGAAATTTTCACAAGTCAAAAATGTCATCCTAACTCAAATTTAGACTTTGCAAAGTGAAAAAATTCTCATCTGGTGTTTTTGACCCCCCTCCCCCTGCCTGCTCTCCGTCCCCTGAATATGACGTAGGCAGTGCAACGGTCGTCCCTCATACAGTAATATTAGTGTGTGTATCTAGTTGTGGACAAAAAGGTTTCAGTGTGTAGCAATTAGGGATGCAGCAAAAAAAATCTATTTTTTAAAGAATCAAGATTCTTAGTCCTGGCGATTCAGAATCGATTCTAAAAGCCCCAAAATCGATTTTAAAACTTAAAAAAAAAATTATATTGTATTTTTACCGCTCCTGTGCATTCGGCCGCTGTAGAATTTTGGCCGTGTAGGGCCACCGTAGTTAGTTAGCCAGGCAGCTCCCTGCTAGCAAGGAGGGAGACAGCATGTTTCAACTTGCTCCTTCATCTTTAAAAATCATTTTAGATCCTACTATGTTCTGGGGAAGACAGAGCTTAACAAGACATTGGTAACTGTTTCAGGACATTTTCAACACCCCCACTTCCACGTTAGCATACGGCGCTAGCATGCTAACGTTAGCATACGGCGCTAGCATGCTAACGTTAGCATGCGGCGGCTAACGCACGGCTATTCGTATTTCCAGGATAGAAATGCCCATTAATGCACTAAATCACCAAACTGTTTTTGACAAACTAAAGTGATATCCTTCAGATTCAAAAAAGTCTTCTGCTTCCATTTTAAATGACAGACAAGAGGACAGTAATGATGGGTTTATAGCTTCAGTGTTATTGTAAGATAGCAAAGGAGGTCTTAATTGCGTCATAAAAGTGCGTCCAGAAAATTACTACAGAAATCACTGCACTTCGGCATGTAGCAGGAAAAATGTAAAAAACTATTTCTTTAAGCTACTGACTTGAAAAAAGCATACTAAGTATGTTTATGTGTGTTGTTTACTATATGAAATTCTTGTTATATCGATTTTTTTTTCAGATTTGATTACATTTCTCCTTTAAACATTTCTAGAGGCGCCCCTGAGTGAAACCCTGGCTGTAACCCCTCGGGTTATACATACTGTATACAGGTAGCCTATAACTTTTTTCTCCTACACTCCTTAAACATGTTCTTAAATACACTGCATTGTAGGCTTTTTTACTTTAAACAGTAATAATCGCCTTTTACTTAATCTGGCTAATGTTTTGCACTCACATATTGGAGGTTTTACACACTGTAAAAATCCTTAACATTATAGTACGTACAAGTATTTTCAGTTGGCTTAAAACACGCAGTACATGTAGCGTTTTTGTAAGTAACTGTTATTTACTACTACCAGTAAATGCATCGTTTCACTTGTCTCTACGGCTCTGGTCTCTACCGTACTGGTCAGTCAAGGGCAAAATCAAGTTTAAGCAAGTTGATTGGCTGTGAAGGTCTGGAGTGAGAGCGTTGCTGGAGGTGTAAGGGAGTTGGTTAGCAGCCTTTGATGGACAAGTTTGGATCGATACCGCTGGGACTGTTTGTTTTTTTTAGCTAACCAGTTGGAGCTACAAACTTTTCCCTGGACGTTTTGTCTGTTTTCTGGAGCCACTGAACTGGACCATGCTCAGCGTATTGCTTGCAAACCACGCTCGTGAACAGGAAAGTACAGTTGGACTGAAGTTGGAGCCGTTTCATTGCCGTTCGTTCCAAAACGGGTAATCCATGGTGGGGTGAGTAACCCATTCCTCGTTATTGTTCAGGGAGCCACCATCTTTGGAACTGCTATTCTGAGGACGATAGCTCAGCTGAGTCCCTTCAGGCCTGCAACGTTTGTTAAGCTAACGGACTGCTTTGCTAATTCAAGAGACTGAATAGTGTGGTTAATTCATTCAGCATTGTTTGCTAATTTTTTTTTTGTAAGTATCCTGTTTGAAGGGTTGTTTTGTACAGTTCTGAGACAGCTTGGTTGCACTGTGTACTAAATGTTGAAAGTTAACTGTGCTCTGTTAACGTGCATTGCCCTTTGTTCATTACTGACCAGTACGGTTTATTAAACTGGTACATTTTTAACGTTACTATTTGCAATGCTGGGCAGCGCTAATCCAAAAATTAGTTCCGCTATTTCTAAAGCACTTATTGATTTATTTAGGTCCGCAATTTCAAAAGCACTTATGTATTATCAATGCTAGCGGACGCTAATGCTAACACGCTAACCGCCATTTTGAACAGGGCAAATGGCGAAATCCTTTTTTAAATCCAGCAGATTTGACCATTTGAACCGGTTAAGCTCAGAAAAACCTTGTGCTGACTTTATAGCACAAGGTTTTTTCTGAGCTTAACCGGTTCAAATGGTCAAATCTGCTGGATTTAAAAAAGGATTTCGCCATATGCCCTCTTCAAAATGGCGGCCGCCAAATGGCGAAATACTTTTTTTAATCCAGCAGATTTGACCATTTTAACCGGTTAAAGGGGACCACATATTCAAAATTCACTTTTTAATGTTTTTTTACTCAAATTTGGGTATTTACTTCATAAAGAAACAGTCCTAAGGCCAAAAAAATGCACCCAGTGGTTTATTTACTATAAGTATATTTATTTATCTTTGATAGAAACACTCCGATTGCACTTCCTGCGGTTTGTGACGTCACAAACCGCAGCCACAACCCACACCAAACCTGAGTCCAGCCCCTCACCTAGCAACCCCTGGTGCGGCTCAACCCACTTCACTATAAAAGACGTCACGGTTGCCGAGCAGTTTAGGAACTGACCTGGCGGTCATTTATTTATTTATTCATTTATTTAGCCCCCGGGGGGGCTATGGGCTCAGCCCTGCTCCAGCCAGCAGCACATCTTGAGTAAAACCAGAATGTTTTATTACCTTGTTTGAATGAACTCTGTCTCGTTGAAACTGTGCACACACACTCTCGCGGTTTGGACTTGTTTCTTATATGATGGAGGACTGCTCTTACACAACTGTCAGTTTGGTCGAGCGGTTAAGACACTTGAGCGGCACGCAGGAGACTAGAGTTCGCGTCCTGTCAACGGCATCGTTTTTTTCCCCTTTTTATTTAAAGCCTTTTGTTTCGGAGAAATCGGGGTGAAACTAGATATATACATCGACATAATAATACTTTATAATTGTTATTTTTACGTTTTAGTTCAATTTTTAGTGTAATATCGCTCCCAACGCGCAGCCGGCAGAAAACTGTGACACACACACACACACACACGCGAGTAAGTGTGTGACACACTTACTCGCGGGACGACAGTCTCTACCATCAAGCACCACTGATCGATATATTTTCAGATTAGCAACTTATTTATTTTAAGAATACCTTTCACTTCATCAAAATCTAATCAAAACTTCAGCGTTCTAAATGTAGGTGGTTGTGATTGTTTCTTATACGATGAAAGACTGCTTTTTGCACAACTGCCCGGTTGGTCTAGAGGTAGTGAATTGGACTCGTTATCCGAAGGACACGGGTTCGCTTCTCGGTCGCGGCATCTTTTTTTTTTTTTTTTTCCGGAGAGATCGGGCTGCAGTTAGCTGCTGGCTTTTGAGGACAGTGTGGGTCCGGTCCGGTCAGAGGTTAGGTTGCCTCATATGGACAAATTAACTGGAAACACTCTTTGCGTTTGTCTGGATTGGATGTGCAACCGTGGACCAAAGCGCTGCATGCAACTAGCAGGAGCTACGCGGGCTGTTTGTTACCGAATGAGGAGGAAGAGCTCGGATTCGGGAGGGCATGATAAAAAGGAGCAGCTAATGGCGGCGCACACAAACAGCTTTCGGTAAGTTATTTTTTAAGCTAGCACTAACAGTAAGTCAAACAAGTAATAAAAAAAGGCTAATTTTAAAACAACAACAGATTTGAGATACTGGCAGTTACAGAGGGCGGAGACAGAGTTTTGACGGGCGTGCACTTCCGAGCTCATTATCATAAACAGCCTGTTTTGAACGGAAGTGAAATTTGGCAGAATTAGAAAGGGGATATTTTATTATCTAATCATTATTTTGTGTATAAAATTGACTGAAAATGGTCTGGATAGCACACAGATACATCACAAAAAATTATATATCCTACATTTGGTCCCCTTTAAGCTCAGAAAAACCTTGTGCTATAAAGTCAGCTAAGAAATATATTTTTTCTCAGCAAAGAAATAATTGTTTTTACCGTGTTTTCATGGAAAGTCCTTATCTTCTGTGGCCGTCGCGGCCGCCATTTTGAAGAGGGCAAATGGCGAAATACTTTTTAAAATCCAGACGCGTCGCGTAGGCCGCTGAGAAACATCCATAAGTTCACCCTCCATGTTAAAAACTCTTCGTCTGACTCTTCGAAAACAAGCAATAAGGCTGCAGAGTAACACACTGGCTGCTAACTGAGAGCGCTCGCTCTAGCAAAGAGACTGAGGGGACGCTTTTTTGTCACGGACCACATCCGGCGCTGACAGGATATGGTCTGTTAGCAGTCGTCCGGGCCCGTAAATAAGTTTTTTCGTTTTTACTGATAGATAATTAGTTATTAGCGGTACTACATTTGAAATAAAAATAGCGCAAATCTGCGTATGAATTATAAAAGTTATTTAATCCGCTGTAATGCTGACAAATAGTTTAGGTATGCTATAAGCGGATTAGCGCATTAGCGTTCCCTAGCGGTCTAGAGCCCACCACTGACTATTTGTCCTTCCTTATTTAGTATAAGGTTAAAGTTACATTACCGTACAATTGGCGTTTTATTGTATTTATCTTAGCCTTGATATTGTGCTCAGATACACACTCTATTTACAGCATAGGCTGTTGCCAATTAACACACTTATTTCGTATTGTGAAGTATTTCATAGAGTGTAGGTCAGAGAAAATGGACGCTGTTCATAGGGGAAACGTGAACGGTGGTTACATAAAATGGAGGCACCGCTGGGATTATAGACCGAGTAACTACTACAATCAAGGCTAGAAGGACTAAAATCATATCACAATGGCCCATTCATCCCTCCCACTGCCACTGTTAAGGCCTCGTTATACTCGCGCTTTGGTCCGTAAGCTGGAGCGCGCGCGCTGCGCGGCTCAGTGCGTTTAGAGTTTCGCTGCTTTGTTTATAGTTGACGCACGGCGGCGCATGGCAAAGTGTTGTTCTTGCGCCCAGTCAACGGCAAAAGTCAACGGTGCGGCACGCGGCGCGCGCACTAGGCTTGCGGAGTTTCAAAAATTCGGAGGTGCGCGACACACGCCAAGACGACGCGCTGGGCCAATGCGCAGGGGGCGGGACTGCGATATCGCGTCACTTTTGGCGCGCGCCCCTCGCGCGTTGCGCGACACGTTGAGTATAAAGCTAGCTTTAGAGCTTCAGACCTGGTGCAGTGAATCAACTGTAAATCTAGCTTATGCAGTTGTCGTGAGTGGCGTTCCCATGGACACCAGTGTTGCTGATGTTGAAGAGTTGATGGAGACAGTTAAAGCGTTCAGCCGAGTACGTGTCCGAGCCCAAAAGTCTGCCCCGCAACTGAATACTGACATACTGCTGTGTGAGTGTCGCAGCCCAGTCGACCCAAGCAAAACACCCCCAGAAATATTCCCCCACACTGGTGAATCACCGTGGAAGCTAACTTTACTTACTGAAACTGCTGAAGAGCCAGATGAGTTTGCCATGAAACTAAAAAGACTGCTTGAAAGTGAAGGAAAGACCTTAGCAGACATTGAACCCTTGCTTTCCCAAGAGTCAAATTTGAAACAGGAACACCCTTCATCTATTATCCGGGCTGTTGGAGAACTGTTGGAAAAAGTGAGACCCCCACAGGAGAACAATGCATTTCGCCGACTACGAGTTTTCTCTGGAGTTATTCCCACCCCCGCTGGTGAAGAGACACTCGAGAATTGGTTGGAACAGGCACAATTAATGCTTGATGAATGTGATTGTTCTGCCAAGGAGAAGCGGAAAAGGATTGTCGAGAGTGTAAAGGGGCCTGCACTTGAAATAATACAAGCCATACGCTGCAATGATCCAGACACGCCCCCTCAAAAATTCTTGGAGGCAATTGAAAATGTATTCGGCACAACAGAGTCAGGAGAAGACTTATATTTTGCTTTCAGATCTATGCTACAAAAACCAAATGAAAGACTTTCAGATTTTGTTAGAAGGCTGGAGAAAGCTCTCACCAAAGCTGTTCAAAAGGGTGGTGTTTCTCCTGCCCTAAGAGACCGAGCACGAGCCGAACAGCTGTTACGCGGTGCTGTTGAATCTGACATTATGCTGTTGCAGGCAGCTACGACTAAAAGAAAGACTTCACAATCCACCATCCTTCATGGCACTGCTAAGGGAGGTACGTGCAGACGAGGATCAGAAAATGATAAGGCGTCATACTACCTGTGTGCGACAAGTCGATGCAACAGACATAAAGACACCAAAGATCTTGGAACTGGATGCCCTCAAGGATCAGATAAAAGAGCTTTGAACCCAAGTACAGCAGCTAACAGTAAAAGGACAAGATGTCCCTCGTCTGATTGGAAGAGTACCACAAGCCGTGGTTACATAGTCTAATCCTGAGATGCATGTGTTAAAAAAACAAGTTCTAAGCCTACAACACCAATTCAGCCAACAAGCTGCACCACTCCTGGTTCCCATACCCCCGGGGAGAAATCAAAGGACTTCGTGGCGTAAAGGTAGAGAACCAACAAAATTTGCCAGAGAGGATGTATTTTGCTACCATTGTGGTGAAGATGGCCACATCACCACCAATTGCACCGGTCCTGAAAACTCTTCCAAGGTAATCCGAAAACTAATTCAGTCAATGCAAAAACTGCAACAAAATCAAAAGAGAAACAGTCCACGGTCTTCAGAGCCAGAAAGAAAAGGTGGCCAAGTTGATCCTTCCCCATTCAGCCAGATTCCTACAGGTCTCATTGGGGAACAAACCGTAGGCCAGATTATCATTGAAGGTCAGCTTTGTGATGCATTAATGGACAGTGGTTCCACTGTCTCTATTATATTTGAAGGCTGCTATACCCAACACCTATCCCACTTACCATTACACCCCATTTCGAGTCTAGACCTCTGGGGCCTTGGCCAGACCAGTTATCCCTATAAAGGTTTTATCGCTGCTCAAATACAGTTTCCTAAGGATATTGTGACAGGTGGATCCCGGACAATCTTGGCTTTAGTCTGCCCAGAGCCGAATGGTCCCGAACCGCAGCCAGTCATCATTGGCACCAATTCTCAGACTTTTATTCATGAGCCACAGCCTCAAATGGTTTCAAAGAGCAACAAGAAAGCACAAACCATGCAGATATGCGTAGCCCATCCAAAAGTCAACTGTGACTACAAACAGAGCTGTAGCTTCTGTGAAATGGAGTGGACCTGAGCCGCTTACTATACCCCCTAGTTCTGGAATTACAGCCATGTGTAAAGTGTCCTGCTCCGAATCATTGGTGGACAGCATCTTAGTGATCGAGAGACTCGTGACCTGATCCCTTCCTGCAGGGGTACTAATGCCTTCATGTGTGCTTTTGTCTATGGACATAAATGCAGAGCAATTCCTACTGTTCCTGAAAAATGAGACGGCCAAACCAAAGTCCTTTCCTAAAGGCACGGTCATAGCTCATGTCCATAAAGCTGCCATAGTCACCCAGATACAGCCAAGCCAAGTACCCCACCAAAGACTTGATCCGGCAGTATTCAATTTTGGTGAATCCCCCATTCCTGAAAGCTGGAGAGTCAGACTATCACAAAAGCTGGCTGAGCGACCTGAAGTTTTCTCTTTGACCGAATGGGATGTTGGACTTGCAAAAGGGGTTGAACACCACATCCGACTAAATGATGCCAGACCATTTCGAGAACGGGTAAGACGCTTGGCTCCCGCAGACATTGATGACGTTCGACGACACTTACAGGAGCTTCTTGCAGCTGGCATAATTAAAGAATCTCGTTCGCCATATGCTTCACCAATTGTCATCGCAAGAAAGAAAACTGGCAAAATTCGAATGTGCATTGATTACCGTACACTTAATTCTAGAACCATACCAGACCAATACACACTTCCGAGAATAGACGATGCCTTGGCCTGCCTCACGGGGAGTCGCTGGTTCTCTGTGCTCGACCTTTGCAGTGGCTATTACCAAATTGAAATGGCAGAAAAAGATAAAGAAAAAACTGCGTTCATTTGTCCCTTGGGTTTCTACCAATTCAAACGTATGCCTCAAGGGATCACTGGTGCCCCAGCGACATTTCAGCGATTAATGGAGAAGGCAGTAGGCGACATGAATCTTCTCCAGTGTCTCGTCTATCTCGATGATCTTATTGTGTTTGGTCGTACTCTAGAAGAGCATGAAGAGCGCCTTCTGAAAGTGCTCGATCGCCTGAGAAAACAAGGTCTAAAACTGTCCATAGACAAGTGTCAATTTTGTCAACCCCAAGTCAAATACGTTGGTCACATCGTGTCTGCTGCTGGTGTCTCAACAGACCATGACAAAATAAAGGCAGTGGCGAAATGGGAACCTCCAATGAACCTAAAATTGTTGCAGTCCTTTTTAGGGTTCTGCGGTTATTACCGCAAGTTCATTGCCAACTATTCTGCCATAGTCCGACCCCTCACAGATCTTACAGAGGGGTACCCACCAACACAAAGGAAACAAAAGAAGAATGAAGGCTCTGTCACACCATACCACCACCACTCCCAGCCATTTGGTGAGCGATGGGACGCCCGAATGTACTGAGGCATTTAAAAAAATTGTCCAGTGTCTCACTCATGCCCCCGTCTTGGCCTTTGCAGACCCTTCAAAGCCGTACGTCCTTCACGTCAATGCCAGCCTTGACAGGCTTGGAGGGGTCCTTAACTAGGAACACTCTGATGGCTTATGTCCTATAGCATTTGCTAGTTGCAAGCTGAGCCAGTCAGAGAGAAACTACCCTGTTCACCAATTAGAATTCTTGGCATTGAAGTGGGTAGTCGTGGACAAGTTTCATGATTATCTTTATGGGGCCCGTTTTACAGTAAGGACGGACAATAACCCCCTCACTTACATACTTACAACCGCCAAGTTGAATGCAACGGGTCATATGTGGCTAGCCGCCCTCACTACTTATGATTTTGACATCCAATACAAACCTGGCCGAGATAATGTGGATGCTGATTGGTTATCCAGAAATGCAATCGATGATGATCTCGGTTGGAGAATAATATCTCCCGCAGGAGTTAAAGCTCTTTTCCACCCTGTGGATAGAACTCAGTCCTCCGAGCACTCAGAGTGACTTATCAATCAACTAGGGGCCAAGCCGAGTGCTATTCCTGATGCATATGCTTGTTTTACTCACCTGCAGTTAAGTCCTTTGGAGAGACTAAGCAAAGTCGATCTGGCCAAAGCACAAGACCTAGATCCTGTGATTGGTCGTGCCAAGAAAGCAGTTCAGGTTGGGGTCTGGCCCTCCAACGGACATCCTGAGTTATTGCTTCTACAAAGGGAAAGTTCAAAACTCCTGATGAAAGATGGACTGTTGCACTGTAAATTTTCCAGAACTGATGGCTGCCAGAACTTACAACTCGTTCTCCCAAGTCAGTTCCGACCACAAGTACTCAGGACATTTCATGATGATTCTGGGCACCTTGGAGTAGATCGCATCGTTGAACTATTGAGAGACAGGTTTTTCTGGCCCAAGATGGTCTCCGACGTTACCGACTACATCAAGAATTGTGGCAGGTGTGTTGCCCGCAAAACCCTACCCCAACAGGTTGCACCACTAAATCAAATCACTAGCAATAGCCCTCTTGACCTGGTCTGCATAGATTTTTTTATCTATTGAGCCTGATGCGAAGGGAGTGACCAATGTCCTAGTGGTCACAGACCATTTTACCCGTTACGCCCAGGCATATGTCAGCAAAGATCAAAAAGCCTCAACCGTTACCAAGTTTTTGGTTGACAAATTCTTTGTTCACTACGGGCTGCCTGCGAGGATTCACTCTGATCAGGGGCGTGATTTTGAGAGCCGATTAATCAAAGAGCTGCTGCAAATGTTGGGCATAAAGAAGTCTAGGACGACTCCTTATCACCCCCAGGGTGACCCACAACCGGAGCGTTTTAACTACACCCTCATATCTATGCTGGGCACGCTCAATCCCTTTCAAAAACAAAGGTGGAGTCAACATATCAATTTGTTGGTTCACGCTTACAATTGTACGAAAAACGACTCTACCAGTTATTCACCATACTACCTCATGTTTGGTCGTGAGGCTCATCTGCCAGTTGACCTATGTTTTGGGACGTCTCCAGATGGCAAAGATCACCAATGTTACCTTCAGTATGTTGAAAAGCTGAAAGCAGAGTTACAACAGGCTTACCAATTGGCACAAGAAGTTGCAGACAAGAGCCACCAGCGCAACAAAAGATACTATGACACTAGACTAGAGTAAGAAATCAAGTACTAGAACCGGGAGACAGAGTACTCATTCGAATGACGGGTGTACCTGGCAAGAATAAACTGGGAGATAAGTGGAACTCAAGCCCTTATATAGTGGTGGAAAAACTACCAAGTCTGCCGGTTTAAAAGGGCAAGTCAGAAAAAGGTTGTCATTGTCAAAACTCTGCATCGTGATCATCTGCTACCTATTGGACACCTGGTTCGGTTTCCTGTTGATCATGAAGAGAAACCAGAATTCCACCGATCGGAAACAAGGTCCTCAGCAAAGATCCAGACAAACATGCATGATGATAGTGCAATGCACGGAACCGACAAGGAGCTTTTGTCTGATGAGGAGGAAGATGATCTGTGGTACCTCTCCATTGCTCAAAGAGAGTCGGTTTCTCAAGTACTGGATCTCCTGGCAGACCACATCAACCGACCGGAGTCTCATGTCACTACAGACCCAACAACACCTTCAAATAGTGCTTGTCCAACAGAACCTATGAGTGCTGTCACAGCCTCAGAGGCTGAGAAGGGACCAGAGGTTAGGCAGCTGCCTGACGACCTGGTGGTGGGTACAGGTCTAGCTGGGGAAGCGATCCTTTTGGCTAGTCGGTCTGAAAGCATTGCAGAGCCCCTTAATAATCATCAGCTATGGCGAGAGATTAAGCCAGTCATTCGGCTCAGTTATGACAAGCCTGGACATTCTTTCGATGAGCCATTAGTGATAGTACACCGTGGAGTGAAAATCACCATTGGAAGAAGGAGCCATGCCCCTGTGGTCCAGTGTGTGCCTCCTCTAGTTTAGCTTGGGTTTTTATGACAAGTAATTTAGCCAACAAGGGTAAATTGAATTGTTCTGCGTAGATAGTCCGATGAGGGCATCTGGACTTTTAGAAGGGGGAGGATGTAACCCCTTGGGTTATATATATA
>JBBPBX010004924.1:60206-71853 GCA_038048925.1 Garcialebias charrua
AAAACAACTGATTGGTCCCTGCTTCACAACAAAAAGCTGATCAGTCCCTCTTCAAATGAAGTTTTCTTTGGTTGTGATGTAAGACAAGAGTTTCCAGGAACATTGTAGGATAGAGCTTTCTTATTGAATGTACTTATATTTTCCCATAGGATGAAGCGTCAAAGTGCACTTTTTTCTGCCCCCCCCCATCCAGTTTGTCATTTTGAAAGTTAATCACTGTACTTCTCTTTGTTGAGCTGTCTTGATGATCCAGTTTCATCCAGAAGATGCTTTGTGATGATTTCATGCATCAACCTGAACCCTAAAAAAAACTGACACCTTGTGTTTTATCACCGCCATGTGAAGAACTTTTTCTTGGCCTCTTTTTTTTTTGTATCGGATTATTACCTCCAACATCTAACAACTTTTTAACTTTAACACGTGACTAAATGAGCACAAACGTCGTATTTGGCAGACATTCAAACGCTTTTGTAGTTTTAAGTCAGCTGGTTTTGCCTCGCGTCTCTTATCAAAGTGGCATGTATGTACATATTTTACCATTAAGTAAACATGTCTTAGTGTTGTAGTTTATAGATCACCCCCCACTTCTTTTTTTTTTTCAAGATTTAACTGAGCAACTGTTGCACATTTCATTGATGCTGTATGCTGTTCTAAATTATTGCTGACGAGTTGTAAAATAAATATGAAAAACTCAACTTTGCAGCGGTTTTCTTGCTCTGCATGTGTGTGGTTGGTTAGTTTGTGTGAATCTGTCAGTAACGGGTCAAGAGAGGGAAAAAAAACTACCGTATTTTTCGGAGTATAGGTCGCACCTTTTTATCATTTTGTCATGGCCTGCGACCTATACTCAGGTGCGACCTATATATGGCTTTTTAACACTTTCGGCGAAACAAAATTTTAAATCCAGCTCATTTCACAATTACGATCATTTATTAAGGAAATGTTCAGCTCAGACACATATTTGCTATAATTTTTATCAAACAAATAATTGTTTTTAAGTGTTAATCTTCTTAAAAGCCTTGCTGTGCGCTCCTGTGGCAGACATTTGCAGCAGAGCTAAACGTAGGTTTGACCTATACTCCGGTGCGACCTATCTAGGGATTTTTCCAATCTATTGGTAATAATTGGACAATGCGACCTATACTCCGGTGCGACCTATACTCCGAAAAATACGGTAGTTTAAAACAGAAGAATTCAAAAGAAGAGTGGTAGAGACGGTTCAGTGGTTCAGTGGATGGAAGGTGTTTTAACATCGGCTGACGGCATCACAGCAGAAGGATGAACAATGAGCTGAAGTTTTGAGCAAAAGTCATGTGATAAAAGGCTGATGAAGAAGATGAAAAACTGAAGGACCTTCAACTTGTCAGAAGCTTTACACAGAATCAAAACCAGCCGTTTTTTATTTTAAGTCTTTGTAAAATTAAATTACAATTAGGTGTTTTCAGTTTTATTTTAGGTAAGACACCAGTTTTGAGGTTCACAAAATCATTTTTATTATTAAAAAATATTAATAAATATGTATTATTGAAAATAGACCTATCCTGAGGTCTTTCTTTTCATCGTTACGCGATTGCCAGATTTATCTGCCCTTAAAACCTAATAGTTCTTGCTCCATTCGCCCTCTTCAAATGTCTTGACGTTGACGCTCGATGGCTTCAGATGTTTTAAGCTTTCATGATAAAACTGAAGTTATTACAGCCCTAACTCTGTCTCTTCCTGTAAACCTTGGTGCTCTACTACATCTGGTCCGTTACAAATCTTGGGATGGTTTTAAACTCTGATTTTAAGTTTAATTAAACAGATTAACTCTGTTCTGCAGAAGAGCTTCTTCCAGTTAAAGCAGATACTCAGCTGAAGCCAGTGACCTGACCTGCAGAAAAGAGTCCATGCCTCCATTACAACCAGACTTGATTACTGCAACTCATTTTATGTAGGGGTCAGCCAGGTGTCCCTTTCACATCTCCAGCTCGTCCAGAATGCTGCAGTTCAGCTATTAACAGGAAGTCATAGGTTTGTTCACCAGTTTTGTCCTTCCTTCACCTGCTCCCTGTACACACAGATTTTAAAATTCTGTTGACCTATAAGCACTAAATGGCCTCGCACCCTCATGTCTCTCTGAGCTACTTCAACCATATGTTCCTTCTCAGGTGCTGAGATCATCTGATCTTTTGGTCTTCCAACGAGGTTGAAGCTCAGAGGAGATTGGGTTTTTTCAGTCGTGGCTCCTAAACAGTGGAACAATCTGCCACCCCAACATTATTCAGGCCCTTTCACTTCCTGTGTGAAAACTTTCACTTTCTGCCTCTGTTAAAAACCCATCTATTTTTACAGACTTTTGTGAGTTGTATTTAATCGTTCTCTGTTGAACACTTTATTTTCTTCCGATTGTTACGAAATTCATTCGTTTTTTTTTTGCTTAATCTCTGCTCTCGTCTTTTATTAGTCAGCGCTTTGGTATCAACCTGTAGTTCCTAAATGTGCTTTATGAATAAATTTGACTTTTTAAATGTGTATCATGAAGAGATCTCTGAGAAATTTGATGCTCTTTGAAAAATTTGAGACTACTGCTGAAAGTTTGGGTTTCATTAATCACCCGCTTCGGATGTTAACCATAAAATGGCCCTTATCAGTTATCATCCACCCACTGTGAGACGAGCTGTGCACAAGGGAAACTTTCCCAAGGTGGAGTTGACCAACAAAGATTACTCCAAGAAGTCTTTGCTTTTGAAGAAACTTCTAACCCACCCGTGTCACAGTTTGCAGGAGAACATCAAACAGCATCTCAAGGTTTCTTGAAGAATGATATCTACAGAAAAGAACACAATTCTGATGGACAGGGAGGGCTATTGAGGCTTCTTGGACACACGAGACCAAAAAGCAAAAAAACAGTCAGAAATAAAAGCAGGGTTGCACAATAACAGAATATCCTGAATATAAGTGCAAAACACTTAAAAACAAACACTGCATTCCAACTATGAAACACAGTGGGGGAAATATCATGGATCAGGTCTGGTTTAATGCATGCAGTCACAAATGAGCTCATCATCTTTGTAGATTTTTTTTTAAAACAACTTAACCGTACTCAGGTTGCTGGTGCCTACTCCATCAGTCAGCAGTGAAAGGTGGGGACCACCCTGGACTGATCATCGGCGCATCACGAGGACACAAACAGTATGAGAGACAGTCTGCAGACACAAACTCACATTTAGGATCAGACTGTGAGAATACTTAGACAAACCCATCAGAGAAAGTCGACCAATATGCATTGTGAATGCTTATTGAAGACAAACCTGCTGAAAAACAGCTGCAATTAGCTGAAAACATGCTGAAATTTAGCTGAAACGGAAGAACAAGCCCAAGTTAGCAGAAGAATGCAGAAAGAACACATTTGCTGAATTAGGTTTAAATAAGCAGAAATTAGCAAAGAAATTTAGGAAATTAGTTAAAGCTGAAAATAGGAAGAAAAAAAAAAAAAGCTGAAAAGGCAGAAAGAAACTTAAACGACCAGAACGAAGTGGAGCTGAAATGAGCTAAAAAAAAAGTGGAATTAGCAGAAAAAGCTCAATTTAGCACAAAACAGCTGAAAAGTACTGCTGAAACAGCAGAAAAGGCAGAAACTAGCTGAAGGAGCATAAGTTGAAATTATAAGTTAATTAGGCTGAAAGTAGCAGAAATTACCATGAAGATTTTGAATTTATCTAAAAACAGCTGAAATTAGCTAAAAGTTGCTTTACAAAAGGAGCTGAAAAGGTAGAATAAGCTTAAATTAGCAGAAGAACAACACACTTGTTGAAAGAAGAGGAAAGGAGCACAAAGATGGTCTAGTGGCAGGGTTTTTGACTACGGACCCGAAGGTCGCAGGTTCGCGCCCCGGCCACTACCCAGCTTGGGGTGTCTATGAGTGCACACCTATTTCTCCAGCTCCCCGGGCGCTTTCGGGCTGCTCACTGCACCACCTGGTAGGTGGTTGGGTTAAATGCAGAGACGAATTTCGTCTGTGTATGGGAAACATACGCAGATGACAGGAATAGACATTATTTTATTATATTATTAAAAAAAGGAAATTATCTGAAAAAAGCTGAAATTAGCAACAAAAAAATACAAGTGAAAAGTTGTAATAAAAGCAGAAAGAAGCTGAAATTTCAAAACGTGGAGAGCACATTTTTGCTGAATTCTGCTGAGAAAAGTTGAAAGGAGCGCAAAAATGTGGAATTTGCTGAAAAAGCTTAAATTACGGTAGCATGAAAAGAGCTAAATAAAGCTGAAACTTGCAGAAATAAGCTGAAAGGAGCATAACAAGCTGAAATGATCAGAAAGAAGTTAGGACAACAATGTTGTAGTAGGCAGAAAAAAATCTGAAAGAAGTAAAAAAAAAGAAATAAAAAAAAGCTGAAATTAGCTGATTTTTTATTTATTTATTTATTTTTTTTTTTTTGCACAAGGAAGCTGAAAGAAGCTGAACCAGAACGAAATGTGAACGGAGCAGTAAAAGGCTTTAAACATATCTAAAGATCTGATGGAAGTAAAATGTGCTCAATACATTTTCTATGAGAAAAAAAAAGTGGCAGACAATTTTATATATTTAAAAAAGCTGAAGCTGCACCAATACCAAAAGTCAAAGTACCATTCTTCTGAACGAGCTGAAGGCTTTCATATGATTTGTTGAAATAACTTCAAAACTGCTGGAGGAGAAAGATGAAAAAAAAAATGTACGGAAGAAAAATGGATCACAATAGTGTGAATGCTTCATAAACACCATGAAGCCACAGCTGAGATATTCAAAACTTCATCTTCCTGCTGAAAGTCCACACACTGCTGCCCAAGATACGACAGTCTGAACACAACACAGTTTTTCTACCTTAAGGTGCAGTCTGCAGTTTCTGTAGTGCAGTCTGTAAGTTTTCTAAAAATATATTTTTTAACATATTTCTTCACTCTGTCACTATCTCCTGACAGACTGATGTTAGACAAAGTAATCTTTGAAAAAACTATAGTCCCCTTGCTTCTCCAGGTGTTACTAAAAGCATTTCTAAAAAGCCACAGTGACCCGCCGTTAACCAGCCAATAAAAACAGAGCTTGAATTTGAATTTCAGCAGAGCAAGGGGGAGCAGAGCCATATATGGCTCTGAGGGGGAGGGATCAGAATGCTTTCCCTGTTGAAAATTTTTCTAAGTGCTGCGTTCTACAGAAACTGCAGACTGCACCTTTAAACTGTTTTAAGCAAATACAGTATATTTATGTTTTGGAAAAGTGAATTTAATCAAGTAAAGAGCTCACAGTTGGTGCCAGATGAATATAATTACTCTCAGATAAACAGAACTGAGCAACACTACCTGAACATATTGTTGCAACAACACCAGAAGTTCACATTTCTTTCAAACACACAGGTATACAGTATGGGACCAGTTTCACATTTTTAGCATCTTCCTCTTGATTCCACATCAGTGTGTAAATGTCTCCCTCTGCTGGTGTAAAACTGGACACGGATTTCTTTCACTGCATCTAAATATTTTTTTATGCAGTTTCACCAAGTATCAGTCATGAGACAGCTGGTTTTATCAGATGGTTTATTGAACCATGCGATCCACGTCACTTCAGCAGCCTGTTACAGCCACACACACATTCACACACACAGAGACACGTCAACAATCTGCAGTTGATTAAGGCAAGGAAAACTAGAATACATACAAAAAAAAAAAATCAAGGTTATTTAAAAGTTGACATCTTAAAGTTTTCTAGAAGACATGAAGATGTAAACAGTGACCACAACTACGTGACAGTTCTGATCCAAGTTACAGTACACGTGATGCACGACGAGAAAAAAATAAAAATCCACTTCAGTTTGAGTCCATTTCAGAGTGTGTAGGTTTGTAGTGACGAGACAGTGGCAAAGTTCAGAGCAATCAAAGTTTCTCCTTCAACATTTCTATAAAACACCAACAGAAGAAAAAGAAAAAAAAAACCCGCCATGCTGAAGTTATCTGTTGCAGATCAGAATGTTATATTCCTTCAGGTTCTCACCAAATATTTACTGAACTGTATTTGAACGCACCATTTGTGGAATGAGTGTAAGGCACTTCAAAGTGTTTAGCAGCTGGACTACAACCTAAAAAGGAGCTTCATAACTTGGCTTTTCTGAGACTCACACACAGACATAAACACACACATCAGCTGATTATCTACAGTCGAGGAGGTGCTGCAAACCTTTCGATTAATCCATGTGTGATCGCATGCTGACAAACACACACAGGCCATTTGAATCACTCTGTAGCTGGAGCTAACTGTGCGACATGCTGCCATCGGGAGCTCATCTAACAGAGTCAACGGACTGCGAGTACTCTGCACATTCACATACGTCCAACATGATCATGCAACAACATGACCTGCAAATCTTTGGCCGAAGATCATTCAGAGAAACAAGCGTGATACATTCAGGAAAAAATAGACTTTGTAGCTCTTTAACAAGCTAAATTCAGCTACAGAAGATTGTTAACACTGTTTTAATCTGCAGCTTTTTCTGCGTTGCTAACTGTATACGCACCCTTTTTTATAATAAAATAACTCCCTACATAAAGCTAAAAAGTGTTTAAACGTTTACAGTAAGCCATCGTTTTGGTAAATACGGACTGAAACATTCATCAGTCAGAAAAATATTAAGCATTTTGTGCATAGTTTCAACTTGAACAGAGCACAGAGAAAGATTGTTCACAGTTCTACAACAGACACAACATGGATCCTTCACTTCGATAAGAGCCAGCTGCTGGGTGCTGGAGAGATAATACAGATGCATTTATCAAGATTCTCAAGAATACTGTCTGGAAGGCAGGTTTTTAAATCAAGATGCTAAAGAGAGAAGAATGCAGATCATTGAGCAGGTGCTGAAGTAAAACTACATCAAGTGTTGATCAAGAAAACCCACAACGACCGGGTGTTTAGGAGAGTTCTGTGAACCTCAGAATGTGAGGCCATGTTTTTTTCCTTCCTTTTTTTTTGTGAATGCTATCACCACAAATCATTGTTTCTTTCCACCAAGTGCTCATTAACTTCTGTTCAGATAGGTGATTCACTGCATCTTCACACTAAGTGTTAAAAAACAGAATGCATAGTCCAGGCGTCCTGCACTTTATGTGTTGACTCACACATCAGTTACGTTTGTGTGTGTGTGTGTGCGGGGGGTCAAACGTAGATCCCCTCCGGGTTCAGACCAGAGCTCAGAGGGTTGTGGAGGACACGGAGATGGCTGGACGACCCGGGACGCTTCAGTGAGCCGGTCAGTGGAACCAAATCTGACGAGGAAACGGAGGAGGAAAAAACGTTACATTTTATGTCAGTATTTGAACAAATTAAATCTCTGACTTGCATTACAAGAAACTCAACATGAAGATAAGATCTCCTGAAAAACAAGTGTACAAAAATATTTAAAAGGTCTATCAGTCTGTAACTTGTGTACAGTAGTTCTCTGATGTACTTCTTCTACTGAGCCACTAGGGGGTAGAACAGAGCTTTCAAACTGGAGAGGGAAAGGAAAGAGAATTTTAAAGAAAAGGCACAAAGACCCCTCCTCATCTCCACACATGAACTGGAAGGTTACTAAAGGGTAATCACACACTTATTGCTTCACATAATTGGAAACCATCACCATAAACTGGTATTAAGACGCCTGATGCAACAAAAACATCTGTGCAGAGAACAAAAACAGATTTTCACAATGTCATAATTTCAACTGTTTAGATTTAAATAAATACTGTACAAAAATAAAAGAACTAACAAACCAAGAGTGCATCATGATATACTTTTTTCTCGCTCACCCAACCATCACGTTAATAAAACAATTTTCAAATAAGTACCGCGTTAAAGTTTTGAACAACCAGTTGGTTTTATCCGTGTGCCTCATTTTGAACAGTTCTTGCTGTTCGCGTCAGCTCTCTGTTGGGGTTTTGTTGGATAACAGCGCTGCGGTCAGGGGAGACCATCACACAAACTACAGAGTGCATCAGAGGGACAGCATGACGGGCGAGTGCAAGACAAAATGAAGGAGCTGTTCTCAGGCAGATGGTAAGCAGAAAACAGAAAAACAACTTTATTCCAACTATTTTCTCCTCATTTTAGTAGATCACAAAGTGACAAACAGACCTGAGAACAAAACTGAGGCAGCGGTCTGTGAAACGAGGCCACAGAACAATGAGCACCTTGGCGGACAGAATGGTCACAGTAACACACAGAAGGAACGACACAAATCTGTGATTTAAGCAGATGTGAGGCTTATTGTTGTAATCAAAGAGCAGACTCATTTTCTATGTAGTCTGGCATACCATAATTACCACTCGCTGCAGACAAAGCTTCTGTCTGTGTGCTCCATTTACTATTTAGAGTCAATGGCCCTCATGCACGAACCGTTCGTACGCACAGATTTGTTCTTAAACTGTGCGTACGAGTGATTTAGGATCATTTGTGGCATTCAACAATGTTTTCGTATCCTACGATTTTTTTCAGATACGAACAAAATTTACGAGTGGTCCGGACCTGTCGTATATTTTAGGAGCGTCAGTCTGCTGTCATCCAGACGGAATTTCTCCACTAATAACTTCATATTTCGTTATTTAGAAAATATTTAGAGTTTAAAAAAGTCACGCACCACAATTGTTCTTGACAATAGGTTCTGTTTGAAGTCGAATTATAATTTTAAATGTAATAATGACTAACGGATTAAAGTATTTAAATTAAAATTAATTTGTAATCAATGCCGTTTTCTAACACTACAATATCAATATGAAGATCTCAAACTGAAACCAACTTAAATTATGAATTAACTTAAAGGTATTGTGACATGATGTAGGAAATTTGCATATTTGTCAGAACATATATATCTTATATCATTGAGCTCTGTTCGTTTTTGCAAAATAAATTATAAATATATTAAAATTTTATTCTAAATTATGCTAATTTTTTCTCTGGTACTTGCTGGGATACGCCCCTAAAATTCCGCGCATTTCCGCAATACGTCATCAGTGTGACGTGACAACGGGAAGAAGGCAGAGCCTTGCCCGTTTGTTAGGTGTGTTAACTGCTTGCCATACAATTCATTTCCTGAAGGATCGCCTCTTTTATTTGTGTAACTTGAAAAATGCCGTCACGTTGTAGCGCATTTGTGTGTTCTAATATCAGTAGTGAACAAGTGAGCCTTCACAAATTTCCAAAAGATGACAAACTTCGTCAAGAATGGACCAGACAAGGACCGGTGGGTTCCAGGAGTCGTATGTCTGCAGCGACCATTTCACTGCCGATTGTTTTCAGGAAAGACCTGGTATAAAAGAATCTTTAGGATTACCAGTAAGATTCAGAAGACTTTTAAAACCGGATGCTATTCCTACTATTTTTAAAAGAAAATCTACAGAAGAAAGTCCCACAGCTACCACGTCAAAACAACGCAGGGACCATCGGAAGACTGTCCAGGAGATGAGTAAGTCTTTGTGTAAACATAATCGGAGGTGTGTAGTGTTTTAGATTATAAACTATTTATTTTACGTGAGTTCATGTTGTTTTACTTTATACACTTTGAGTGTATAAAGCCAATTATCACGGCAGATTATGTTTGTTCGCTGCTAACAAGCTAGCCGAATCAGATAGCTAACACAATAGCCGCGATACAGGCCACGTAGCTATGTATGTATTTTTAAATTATGTCTGCGCCATCAGGTAACATCTGTAGTTTCTTTTTATTCGGGGAGGGTTTATTAATGAGAGTTTTGGAAGATTTACTGTCTTACAATGATATATCTCAGACGTGACCGGTGTCAGGGACTCTGTTAGCCAAGATAGCTTCTAAGAAACATTAGCCGAGAGCCCGGAGCAAACACGTTGCTATGTATGTATTTTTAAATTATGTCTGCGCTATCAGGTAACATCTGTAATTTCTTTTTATTCAGGGAGTGTTTATTAATGAGTTTTGGAAGATTTACTGTCTTAAAATGATATCTCAGACGCGATAGGACATGCTCCGCCATTATTATTTAAATGCACGTTGGAGCGTGCCTTCCCGTTGTCACGTCAAGATGACGTTTTGCGGAAATGCGCAGATTTTTAGGGGCGTATCCCAGAGAAAAAAACTACCATAACTTGGAATAAAATTTTAATATATTTATAATTTATTTTGCAAAAACGAACAGAGCTCAATGATATAAGATATATATGTTCTGACAAATATGCAAATTTCCAACATCATGTCACAATACCTTTAAGTTTAATTTGTCTCGGTAACGCAGACTTCGGTAATGCAGACTTTACATTGACCTCCTCCTGTCGCAGTCATAGCTGTCAGATAGCTCAATCAGTAAAGCGTTGCGTCGCAGTGCCGAACCTTATGGGTTCGAGTCCCACATGGGACAACGTTTTTTTTTCTCCTTTTAATTCATTCCAGATTTAAAAAACACAAGAAAACTATTTACAATACAACAAGAAATGAAGCATAAAGTCTTTTTAATCTGGAATGAATAAATAATCTAAAGAAAGAAGGAAAAAAAAAAATAGTCATACCTCGTGGGACTCGAACCCACGAGGTCTCGATAAGCAGTGCAATGCTTTACCCAGTTGGCCACCAGGTCGCGTGTATATTTTAAGGTCCACATTTCTTATAAACAAACATTCTTTGGCTTTAGTTGGTCATTTACTCCCATGAGTGACGCTGCTAATAAGGACAGATTTTCTTTTCTTGACCTCAGAGAGCAGAACTTCAATCTCCGCACCGGTAGAGTTCTTCTTTTTACTTTTCGCTGTCATTTTATGAACGAACACGTTTTGCCTCTGAGGCAGGAAACGTAGCCTTATATGGTGTTTTGAGGGGTGGGAATTATGTAAATGACCTCTCCGCGAGCACGCGCAGGTGAATAGAACAGGTGGGATTCATTAAATTTACGCAGCTCGTTTACACACTTTTCCTGTGGATAGGAGAGTTTGTTGAATCTGACGTGGCATGTTCGTACGAACGCTTCGTACGAACAAAAGTAGGAGAAATTTAGGATAAAAATACGAACATGTTCGTGCATGAGGGCCAATGTGTTTTGTCTACAGTATGGTACTCCCTCGCTACTCTGTGGTTCAACTTTCGCAGACTCGCTCTTTCCCGGCTTTTCAACAGTCGTCAACTTTAATATTACCCAAGTGTTTGGGACGATACGGGATGAAAAAAATTAACCAAAAAACAATACTTTGGACAGCTGCCGCCATTTCGTAGTTTTCTTTCAGTAAGCCTACACCGTAACACCAGTCAAAATAACTACACTACCTAGAAGCCAACAGTGCTTCAGGCCACTGCGTTCTGCAGAAATGAAGGGAAAGTTCTTAAGATCCAACTAGGAATCTCACAGAACTGACAGGAAAAGTTCAAATACTCCTGAAGCTTCCTGAAGCTCAATTATCCACGTGCACATCAACCTGGACGCACAGGTGGGCTTCGTTGCTGCAGGGTAGCTCTGCTGAACCAGAACTGAGCCTGACCGGAACAGAGCTACTGGTCTGCAGAGCTGGTGAGTAAAATTTTGCAGTATTGTACAGTACATATAAGTAAGTTGTTAAAATAACGTAGGTTTAAGAGTTTTAGAACATTGCAAAAGTGAGGGAAGGGTTTATAAACATATATATATATATATA
>JBBPBX010004925.1:0-33688 GCA_038048925.1 Garcialebias charrua
CACTAGGGCTGCCTGGATAGCCAGTATCGGCTGCAAAGAGAAAAAGGGGGAGATCCGCCAGGATAGACCACAAGGGTTGCCAATAAACCCACTTGGACTACTGCGATAGCCCGCATAGGCCGTCAATAAGCCGCTAAGGCTGCTGCGATAGCCCGCATGGGCTGTCAATAAGCCCACTAGGACTACTGCGATAGCCCGCATGGGCTGTCAATAAGCCGCTAAGGCTGCTGCGATAGCCCGCATGGGCTGTCAATAAGCCGCAAAGGCTGTTGCGATAGCCCGCATGGGCTGTCAATAAACCTACTAAGGCTGCTGCAATAGCCTGCATGGGTTGCCAACAAGCCCACTAGGGCTGCTGGGATAGCCCATATGGACCACAAAAGAAAGAAAAGGGGAGGGGAAGGGTAATAGCCCACTATGGCTGCTGGGGTAGCCCACATGGGCTGCCATTAAGTCCACTAGGGCTACTGTGATGCGTGCATGGGCTGCCATTACACCTACTAGGGTTGTCATGATAGAAGGGGAATGGCCCTCTAGGGCTGCCGGGATAGCCGCAAGGGCTGCCAAAAGAGAGAAGAAAGGAAGGAGAAGGGGGGCAAGCCCACTAGGGCTGCCAGGATAGCCCGTATGGGCTGCAAAGAGAGAAAAGGGAGGGTAAAGGGAGTAAGCCCATAGGGCTGCTGGGGTAGCCCACATGAGCTGCCATGAAGCCCACTAGGGCTGTCAGGGTAGCCCGCATGAGCTGCCATGAAGCCCATTAGGGCTGTCGGGGTAGCCCACGTGAGATACCATCAAGCTCACTAGGGCTGCCACGATAGAATGGGAGTAAGCCCACTAGGGCTGTGGGGATAGCCACAAGGGCTGCCGAAAGAGAGAAAAGTGGGGGCAGTGATCCTGGTTGGACTGCCAGGGCAAGATAGTAGGCCTGCTAGGGCTACCAACAGAGACAGGGGAGGCGACAGTTAGGACTGAAGGACTCCACCACCAGTTAGTCAAGCAATACCTGGTATTGTGCAAGCTCTGAGCAGTGAGCTCGGAGGAAGGCTTGAGCAGATGCAGGAGGAGTAGGCTGCCTGGGAACGGTGACCAAGCTGCTGAAGGGACGCCTTAGGACCCTGGACGGCAGCTGAGGAAGCTTGACTAAGCCCTCAGGAGGGACTCGAGGGTACAAATAGGAACAGAGTTGGGCATGAACCCAGAAAATAAGAGTATTGCATGAAAGTCAATGCCAGCTAGAAGGATTTCAATAGAGGGGAGCTTGAAATGGCACCGATCTAGTAGAGCAGGGGTGTCAAAATCAAATATACCAAGGGCCAAAAAAACAAATTTGCTACAAGCCAAGGGCCGGACTGGTTCAATGTTTATTAAAATATTTTGAAATGATTTCACATAGCCTGTTGAACCAAGACCTAATGATTAAATGAATAAAGCAATATTTTCTTATGGATCTGTCAGTAATTTCAAGTGAAAACATTTTTCAACAGGCAAACAGCAAAAAATTAAATTGTTTAAAAATATATATATGTTTCTTAATATCAAGATAAATGCATAAATAAAAGTGCATGCATTATAAACTGAAAATGCATTATTGTGCAGCTCTATGATCCTACAGATCATTGCTTTCAAATAGGAAAATAAGAAAATTAATCAAATCAGTTGAATTCTTTCTCATGGCTCTGTCCCGGTGTACATTCAACTGAAAAGTAAATATAAATAAATAAAATACAATAAAATAAAATACAAAAATATGGCGCACAGCCAAAACATTCTCCGGAGGCATGTCCGAGATAAGGCGAGCGAGTCCTTCCAGAATCCTTTTTCTTTTAATTTGAGACGCCTCCTCCGTCGCGTCGCTTTCGCTGGCTAGCCCGCTATGAATAAGAAGGGGTAGCGGTTGTGACGCAGTTAGCGCCATCGAGCGAAGCAGTCTGTGGAGAGAGGAGAAGAAAATACCTCGGGGTTAAGAGAAAATAGTCCAGCAGTACGCGGGCATAACTCCAAAAATACACTACATGCGGTCCAGCTCCGCCCCACTCCGCAGGTCGCAGCTGAGCGAGTCCAGTTTCCACTTCCTCCACTCAGCTCAGGTCCGCATGGATGCGCTGCTCCGAGACGCATGCGCGGGAATTGCGAGATCGCGCGATAAATCAAGTGATAAATAAGTAAGTCAGAACAAAACAATTCATTCGGTGGAAGAAGGAGAACAACAGTAGAGACTGCTGCCTTGATCTTCTCTCGTAAATGAGCGACAGGACATGGTTTGAGCAACAGGAAGTGATGTATTACATTTCAGAATAAAATACTTTATTTATTTATTTATTATTGTATTGTGTTTGTAGGCATAGTCATAAATGATAGTTTGACAGCATTTTTGTACTAATAAATACGTCTAGAGCTAGGATTAAGTCCGCCCGTGGTGATTTTTATTTTGTAAATACGGAAGTTGTGCTTGTTCCTTTTCCTGTTGGTGCGACGTAATCTTCAAAAGTTGACTCCGGCACAGCTCCGGTGTTTGACAGAAATAGAAAAATTTCTAATTTTGACGGACTGCCGTCCGCTCGGCACAGCTCGCCGCCGCCGTGCGGAGCCAGTGTAAATTCTGTCATTGATTATAATGGGTGTGTATTTGCTGTGGAGGTTGGACCGGAGCGGGACAGAGCCGGAACGCATGTAGTGTATTTTTGGCGTAATTCTCTGTACGCTCTGTGTAGGGAGCAAGATCACCTCTGGTTGAACGATGAAGCAACAGAGAAGTCCTGCGAAGAGAGGTAGTACAGGTTTAACACTGGAAAACCCAGGAAATTCATACTACTATTAGAACTCCTGTGAGTTTGTCAAATGACAATTTTAAAGTATTCTTCCATTAGGTGTCTTGGCCCCTGGGGCTGGAGATCTTTGTTTGTGGGTAAAAATCCCCTCCTAAGAATCTTCTCCTGCTTATCCTCTCCAGTAGGACATAACAAAAGATCACTCCCTCACACAGAGAATTCATTAACATACTCCCCCCACAAATAACCCACACATTCCAACAGCATTTTGCTTCTTCAGAGAGAGTTGCTTTCACCAGAGAGAGACGTATTGCTCTGTAGGTGGTGGTGGGGGGGGGTTCTTACAAGCTTTGATCAGAAATAACTTTACACTGAATTTTATTAGTGATTTTTTTCATTCAACCTTTATTTAGTCAGGTAAATCTTATTGAGCCTCGAGGCCAATGATACAAATACATTAAACAATAAACAATAGAAAAGTAGCAAAAGTAGCAAAAACATCCATCCATCCATCCATCCATCCATTTTCGTCCGCTTATCTGGGGTCGGGTCGCGGGGTAGCAACCTAAGTAGGGAGGCACAGACTTTCCTCTTCCTCTCGATGTGGAGAAGCAGCGGCTCTACTCCGAGTCCCTCCCGGATGGCTGAGCTTCTCACCCTATCTCTAAGGGAGAGTCCAGACACCCTGCAGAGAAAACTCATTTCAGCCGCTTGTATCAGAGATCTCGTTCTTTCGGTCACAACCCAAAGCTCATGACCATAGATGAGGGTGGGAACGTAGATCGATCGGTAAATTGAGAGCTTTGCCTTTCGACTCAGCTCTCTCTTCACCACGACAGACCGGTAC
Organism: Garcialebias charrua; assembly: GCA_038048925.1. Classification (NCBI taxonomy): domain Eukaryota; kingdom Metazoa; phylum Chordata; class Actinopteri; order Cyprinodontiformes; family Rivulidae; genus Garcialebias; species Garcialebias charrua. The sequence goes on from JBBPBX010004925.1 coordinate 3,616, forward strand.
AGCGCCCGCTTCACTGCGGAAGTCACAGATACAAGGTGTTTCCTAGCATTCAGTGTTAGACATGACATGTTATAATAATAATAATAATAATAATAATAATGAATTCAATTTATAACGCATCTTTCATCCATCCATCCATCTTCTTCCGCTTATCCGGGGTCGGGTCGCGGGGGTAGCAGCCTAAGTAGGGAGGCCCAGACTTCCCTCTCCCCAGCCACTTGGAGCAGCTCCTCCGGGGGAATCCCAAGGCGTTCCCAGGCCAGCCGAGAAACATAGTCCCTCCAGCGCGTCCTGGGTCTTCCTCTGGGTCTCCTCCCGGTGGGACATGCCCGGAACACCTCACCAGGGAGGCGTCCAGGAGGCATCCTAACCAGATGCCCGAGCCACCTCAACTGGCTCCTCTCGATGTGGAGAAGCAGCGGCTCTACTCCGAGTCCCTCCCGGATGACTGAGCTTCTCACCCTATCTCTAAGGGAGAGTCCAGCCACCCTGCGGAGAAAACTCATTTCAGCCGCTTGTATCCGAGATCTTGTTCTTTCGGTCATAACCCAAAGCTCATGACCATAGATGAGGGTGGGAACGTAGATCGATCGGTAAATTGAGAGCTTTGCCTTTTGACTCAGCTCTCTCTTCACCACGACAGACCGGTACAGCGCCCGCTTCACTGCGGACACTGCACCTATCCGCCTATCGATCTCACGCTCCAGTTTTCCCTCATTCGTGAACAAGATCCCGAGATACTTAAACTCCTCCACTTGGGGCAGGACCTCCTCCCCGACCCGGAGAGGGCATGCTACCCTTTTCCGGCTCAAGACCATGGCCTCGGATTTGGAGGAACTGATCCTCATCCCGGCCGCATCACACTCGGCTGCAAACCGCTCCAGTGAAAGTTGTAAATCACGAACTGATGAAGCCAGTAGGACCACATCATCTGCAAAAAACAGAGAAGCGATTCTAAGGTCACCAAAACGGATCCTCTCAACACCTTGGCTGCGCCTAGAAATTCTGTCCATAAAAGTTATGAACAGAATCGGTGACAAAGGGCAACCTTGGCGGAGTCCAACTCTCACCGGAAACGAGCCTGACTTACTGCCGGCAATGCGGACCAAGCTCTGACACCGGTCGTACAGGGACCTAACAGCCCTTATCAAAGGGCCTGGTACCCCATACTCCCGGAGTACCCCCCACAGAACCCCCCGAGGGACGCGGTCGAATGCCTTCTCCAAGTCCACAAAGCACATGTAAACTGGTTGGGCAAACTCCCACGCACCCTCCAGGACCCTGTTGAGGGTGTAGAGCTGGTCCAGTGTTCCACGACCAGGACGAAAACCACACTGCTCCTCCTGAATCCGAGGTTCGACTATCCGACGGATCTTTCATTAATGAAAATCTCAAAGCGTTACAAGGTGCAACAGAATTAAATGTCAATAAAACAAATAATAAAACAATTAAAATCAATAACAGTATCAGCTAAGATCAAAAGTAGAATCATGAGGAGGTAGAGTATGCTCGGTTGAAAAGAAAGGTCAGGTATAACAACAAAAATGGCTAGTTTTAGCAGTTTTTCCTGTCATTTCCTTTGCAAATGTGTGAATACTATAACAAATAGCAGGAGTAAAACATATTTTAACTTTATTTATTAGAAGTAGGATATTTAATTTACATATATACATATATATATATATATATATATATATATATATATATATATATACATATATATATATATAAATATATATATATGTATATATATATATATATATATATGGTAAATGGAGCTTATTTATATAGCGCTTTCCAGCCCCCTGTGAGGAGCCCCAAAGCGCTTTACAATACCAACCATCCACCCATTCATACACACATTCATACACCGGTAGTGGTAGCCTGTCTCACCTAATGAGCTTGTTTGATTCAAAATGGCCACCTCACCTAATGAGCTTGATTGATTCAAAATGGCCGCCTCATGTAATGAGCATGTTTGATTCAAAATGGCCACCTCACCTAATGAGCTTGTTTGATCCAAAATGGCCGCCTCACCTAATGAGCCTGTTTGATCCAAAATGGCCGCCTCACCTAATGAGCTTGTTTGATCCAAAATGGCCACCTCACCTAATGAGCTTGTTTGATTCAAAATGGCCGCCTCACCTAATGAGCATGTTTGATTCAAAATGACCGTCTCACCTAATGAGCTTGTTTGATTCAAAATGGCCACCCAAAATGGCCACCTCACCTAATTAGCTAGTTTGATACAAGCTAGTTTGATACAAGCTAGTTTGCTAGCCTAATCCACGCCAACAGAATGACCTCATATACATACCAATGGCTGCAAAAATGCTAATGTGATACAAGCTAGTTTGATACAAGCTAGTTTGCTAGCCTCTTTGATCCAAAATGGCCGCCTCACCTAATGAGCTTGTTTGATCCAAAATGGCCACCTCACCTAATGAGCTTGTTTGATTCAAAATGGCCGCCTCACCTAATGAGCTTGTTTGATTCAAAATGGCCTCCTCACCTAATGAGCTTGTTTGATCCAAAATGGCCACCTCACCTAATGACCATGTTTGATTCAAAATGGCCACCTCACCTAATGAGCATGTTTGATTCAAAATGACCGCCTCACCTAATAAGCTTGTTTGATTCAAAATAACCGCCTCACCTAATAAGCTTGTTTGATTCAAAATGGCCACCTCACCTTATGAGCATGTTTGATTCAAAATGACCATCTCACCTAATAAGCTTGTTTGATTCAAAATGACCACCCAAAATGGCCGCCTCACCTAATTAGCTAGTTTGATACAAGCTAGTTTGATACAAGCTAGTTTGCTAGCCTAATCCACGCCAACAGAATGACCTCATATACATACCAATGGCTGCAAAAATGCTAATGTGATACAAGCTAGTTTGCTAGCCTGTTTGATCCAAAATGGCCGCCTCACCTAATGAGCTTGTTTGATCCAAAATGGCCGCCTCACCTAATGAGCTTGTTTGATTCAAAATGGCCGCCTCACCTAATGAGCTTGTTTGATTCAAAATGGCCTCCTCACCTAATGAGCTTGTTTGATCCAAAATGGCCACCTCACCTAATGACCATGTTTGATTCAAAATGGCCACCTCACCTAATGAGCATGTTTGATTCAAAATGGCACCCAAAATGGCCGCCTCACCTAATTAGCTAGTTTGATACAAGCTAGTTTGATACAAGCTAGTTTGCTAGCCTAATCCACGCCAACAGAATGACCTCATATACATACCAATGGCTGCAAAAATGCTAATGTGATACAAGCTAGTTTGATACAAGCTAGTTTGCTAGCCTGTTTGATCCAAAATGGCCGCCTCACCTAATGAGCTTGTTTGATCCAAAATGGCCGCCTCACCTAATGAGCTTGTTTGATTCAAAATGGCCGCCTCACCTAATGACCATGTTTGATTCAAAATGGCCGCCTCACCTAATGAGCATGTTTGATTCAAAATGACCGCCTCACCTAATGAGCTTGTTTGATTCAAAATGGCTGCCTGACCTAATTAGCTAGTTTGATACAAAATGCCCCCAAGGCATCCTCCACGCCACCAGAATGGCCTCATATACATACCAATGGCTGCAAAAATGCTAATTCAAGTTGTCATTTGACAAACCCATGGGAAGTCTAGGTAGAATGTAAAATGACAAACTCCCATGGGAAGTCTAGGTAGTATGTCAAATGACAAAAGCTTTAGCCTCCCTGGTAAGGTCCATTCAGGGGTTCTGGAGAGGAGGGTCCGTCGGATAGTCGAACCTCGGATTCAGGAGGAGCAGTGTGGTTTTCGTCCTGGTCGTGATGCAGGTGGCCCTCTCCCTGCATCTGGAGGTGTAAAAAAAAGCTTTCTTTACTGTTACTACCTGTCAGCCAGGTTTAAATGGCTTTTCTTCATTCCTGTTTGTTGTATTTTTGTTTCCATTGTGATGTCAAGTCCAATGGATTTACAAGATGTCCGCTTTCACAGCTGACACAAAAAACATGAAGTTCTGGATGAAACTATGTGGATGCAACTGTTTCTGTGGGACTGGGGAAATGACCACAATGGCAGGATAAGGAAGGGATTTGAGATGGTTGTCACATTTTGTTGCACATCATCAGAATGTACATATAAAATGTTGCTACCCCTCACATACAGTATGATGTAGCTGTTTGTGTTTTGTTTTTAAGTTGTTTTTTTTTACTTCTTATTTTATTTGATTTTATATGGTTGTCTGTACCTCATCTGTGTTCTTTGATGAAAACAGATCTGTCTTGTAAAGGAGTCCTCGGCTCCTCGCAACTCAATGAGACTAACCTGCATAAATAAAGATTGAATGAAAAAAACAAACAGCAAAGCTGAATGATTTATTTCTGTATTTTGTGTTGACATGCTCTTTTGATTCCACATTAATAAGGAAATGCATCACCGTAAATTACAAAGTTTTAAACTATATGTTTTGAGATTTGTTAGGGATTTGAGTATAATTTGGAAAGAATTCTCGGCTACCACCACACCAAATTTTAATCCAATATGTGTAAAAGTGGCTTAGCTGTAAGCATGTTGTGTTTTCTGAAGTTGTAACGGTCATCGTAGATCTCTAGTGGGAGGCACCAGTTAGACCGGCTTTCCACCACGTTCTTGAATAGCATACTGTAATCCAAAGGATGAGCTACACTGGATTTCTGCTGGAATCATTTGAAGTGCAAAATGTCTGCTCTTTATCAGCCACGTCTCACATGGTTCACAGATATTTGTCCTGACACTTCCTCATGATGATAACGTTCATGTCACATGTTGTATTCTTGATGGGAGATGCTCATTGCTATAAAAGTCTTTGAAAAATAAAGCATTTGCAATGTTTTGTGGGCACCAATATGCATGCATATTAGACAGGACATGTTTCAACTACTATGCTCCTTTTGCCATTTCCATTGCATTACTGGAGAGTTTATCTTACTGATGAAAACAAGATGAAGCAAATTCAAACCACATTGCAGAATTTAGAATCCAATAAAACAATCAGAGCAGTCTACAGTCACATTAATAAACAGTTGATATAATGTCCTCAAACTTATTGAAGTGACAACAAATATTGTGATATGCTAGTGCTCAAAGGATGTGCTGTGGATGATTTTCAACTACAATATCTGTTAGACTGATTGGGTTGTAGCCAGTTTTAAACCTTAGCTGTGGCTGACATCTTGAATTGATTTGATGTAAAAACTAAAGACTGAAATTGCATTTTCTGCAAAGATGCAGAGTGAGGATTGAAAGATGAACGAACTGAGTTATCAAAACTAAAATAAGCGTGATGCAAGATAAATTCCAAAAGCTGAAAAATCTTACCTTAAAAATAAAAGTACCAAAAGGCTTGCTAAGAGCTAAATGTTGCAAAACAGTGGCTAGAAGTATCAAAACTAAAAGTAGCCAAATGTGACCTAAAATTAGTAAAACACTAGCTAAAAGATAAATGTAACAAAAAGCTGCCTAAAAACTGAAAGTATCAAAAGGAAGGCTAGATGAGCTACCCAAAAACTAACAGCAGCAAAATGATAACAAAAAGCAGGAATAGGATAGCTTGAAGCTAAAAGAGGCAAAAGACTAAGTAAAAGGTAAAAGTAACAAAAGACTAGCTAAAAGCTCATACAGATGAATATTAAGCTAAAGGTAGCTTAATGTGAGCTAAAAGCTATGTTACAATAACTAGCTACAACAAAAGGTTAGCTAGAAGCTAAAGGTTAAAACTAAGAGTAGTAAAACAATAAAAAATATAGCCAGATTGCTGAAGCAGATCTCAGTGTGTTTCCAGGAGAAAAAAATTAATACATAAAATTGAAACTTTTGAAAAGTATGAAAGTATAAGTGAAGCATGAATGACTAAAGTAGCACAACATTTGCAGAAGTTATGGTTTGGCCCTGTGATGGACTTGTGTACCCCACTTTTCATGACTGATGGATATGGGCACCAGTGACCCAGAAAGGAAGACGTGGGTACAGATAAGACGGATGGAGGATAATGTACAAAAAAGGAATAGCATAACAATATTTTCAGTTGTAGACATTCATCCAATGATACTGTCTGAGGAAGTCATTAAAAGCTCTGCAGTGTTTCATGAGCTATTTTGCTAACAGACAGACAAATGTATAAATGTAGTGTGTTTTGTTTGGTATCAAAGTCCATCAATCCATATTTTTTATTTTTTGGGTCATGGGGCTCACGTCCAGCTATCACTGTGTGAGAGGTGGGGTGCACCTTGGACAGGTCGTAAGTCCAACACAGGGACACATAGAGACAAACAAGACAAACAACCATTCACTCTCTCACTCACACCGAGGAACAATTTAGAATTACCGACCAGTCTAACATGCATGTTTTTGGTCTGGTGGAGGAAACCGGAGTACTGGCAAAAACTCACGCATGCACGGAGAGAACATACAAACTCCACCCATAAAGGCCCCTAGACCGGGATTTGAACCAGTCGCGGAGAGGCAGCAGCTCTATCAACTGTGCCACCGTGCTGCCCATAACAATGGTAAATTGAGCTTATTTATATAGTGCTTTCCAGCCCCCTGTGAGGAGCCCCAAAGCGCTTTACAATACCAACCATCCACCCATTCATACACACATTCATACACCAGTAGTGGTAGCCTGCCTTGCAAGGTGCCATCCAGACCTACCAGGAGCAACTCAGGGTTAAGTGTCTTGCCCAGGGACACAACGACACATGGTGAGCGGACGCGGGATTCGAACCTCCAACCTTCCGATCGGGGGTCGACTGCCCTTACCACTGTGCCACGGCAGTCTAAGTACCATAATTTACAATGGCTTTGTTACTGCTTACACTTCCTAAAACCTTTATGTTTTTCTGATAAGGCTCCTATTTTTTATTTTTTTATTTATTTTTGTCATGGCTTCTTTAAACCATAAATAAAAGTTTAAAGTAAATCAAGAAGGAAGTAATAAATGATACAATACATAGCCTTTATACCATAAGAATAAAATTAGCTTATTTTATGGAGAGTCAAACACAATACAGTACAGTAGTTTACTTTGTATATCATGACTTCAGTCTGTTGTCCTCCTTTCTAATATCATTACTTTTTCGGCTTCTAAAACAACAAATGTATTTCTGGCACCTGTTTCTGACACAGAGAAAGATTTATCAAAAGTCTGTTTTGTGTCTATCACCCATCTATCATTCTAGACAGCATGGCATGAATGTGTGTAGTCATTATACCTACAATAAAGATGTTCGTGTCTTGCCTTCCTGCTGTGAGGAAGCAGATTTCCCCCAATCATCACCAACAAACCCCTCACTTCTCACCATGAGCAGGCTTAGAAAGAAGCTTACTGTCATACTGTCAAACCCTCATGCAGACATGTTCTCACTTACATAATCACAGCACATGCACACTTTTGATATGGGCAGCTAAGCTACTTAAAGTACATTTCAATGATCAGTAAATAGCTGAATCTACAAAAGCATGTAGAGCATGGCAAGCGGGAAGCCTTTAAATGAAAAATCTGCATATTTTCCTACTTTTTCCCCAGAGTTTGTTCTTGTTTACCCAAGTAAAAGATGAACCAAGTTTAGAGAAGCTAGATGAGGAGAAACCACCTGAGACCTTTTGGAGAGAAAGCTCAGTGGTCCTATTCTCACACAACAATTCAATCCAGCTCTGTGCCAGAGACAGAACATCCTCTAAATTAGATTCAGACACCCACGGAAAACAGAGCAAATTAAATCTTTACCCACTAAAAACGACAACATTTTGCAATTCATTGTAGATTCATTCATTTACATTGTCTGTACAATTTCCGTGTTTATTGAACTGCCAGTTTATACTGAGTGACTCAGTACAAATGCTTTTTTCTCATGCTTTTTGCAAATGCTGACACAATCGAGATGTGTCACATTGACAATTCTAGCACCTCGATTTGTGCCAGTGGATTAATTTAACAGATTGAAATCCAAACGGGGATCACACACCAGTAGAAATATAAAACATCAAAAGCTTTAGTTTAATATATAACAGCTCTTAAAATATGTTGTGTGATATATACACATGCATTTCTCTGGTGACTGTGTGTACATTTATGTTGTACAATATCTGGATTAACTGGTAAAAGATTAGACCCATGCATTCTTTCCATCTATGGTTTGTTGTGTGATTCTTTGGGATGTCTTTGTGTGCATCAAATACAACAATATTGATAAATGTTTTCTTTCCCTGCTTGCTCTCGATGAAGGCGAACACTTTTCCCTCCTGCTTCCCGCCTGCTTTGTTCTTTGTCCTGTGAACCCTATCAGAGCCTCTCTGTACATATCTTTAGAATAGTAAATAATGGATCTGTTCTGCTGGTCTCTCAATGCAACTGATAAGATTTTATTGACGAGAAGACAGGATGAAGGAGAACCCTCTTGCCTTGATGAGACACTTGCAGCTGGATACATGATGGATTTCTGGGGACGGTGGAGTGTGCCTGTCCATATTGTCCATTGAGGATGTAGAAGACGTACATAATTGGATCTATGATACAAGATTTCTGCTTTTTGGACTTGGCAGTTACCTGGCATATCGACAAATACGGAACATGTTGGCAGCTGTTCTGACCATTCTAAAGCTGCCCAGCTCATGTGAAGGAATGTGCCATGCAGTGAGCATTCAGATTTAGACGCTGTGTGAGCTGAGCTGTAAGCTAGACGCGATTTCTGAGAATCGCAGGCCACTTGCAGCACCTGAAATTTGTTGGCAGGAAGGAAGCGACCTTGGAGAAGCTACAAGCTCTGCCCGGTGGTGCTGACCACAAAATTTGGCTGTTTGAAGTCGCCATTGAGACGTATAAGTAGAACTAAGACAGACAGTAATCAAGCAGAGTAGGTCTGACCCAAAAGAACTGTTGTTATCTGAATCTGGCTCCCCCATGTCAGTCTTGAATTGGTCAACTATCTCAAACTTTCCTGGATGTTATGTGAACAAGAAGCTCTGCTCCCTTACCCGTTCCCTTCAAGAGGACATCTGTGGACCTGTATCAAAGTTGAGCCAGCTGATAGACACTGCACCATCTCTTATCAGGACTATGGAGGCAATCGGGCAGTGTCCACAGACAAATTCACCACCTTTATCAACCTTCCTTATGCATATATGTATTATGATGTATTGCAATTTTCACACTGTTTCCCATCTAGGACACACTGTGAGATAAGATTTTTTTATACCTCCCATTCCCCCATGTTTTTATTTTCCTATCTAACGAAAATGTCAGCACCTCCCACAAGGCCGTGGCCTCAGACACTCCATCTTCCCATGTCTGTTGTTTATGTTTTACTCGGATGAACAGTACTGAAATGTAATTTCCTTGTGCTTTGGTGCAATGACAATAAAGCTGATTATGATTCTGAAATGTTTTTAAAGTGCCTGCGACATGCATATAGTTTATTGCTTATTTGTCTTGTGCACACACACACACACACGCACACACACACACACACACACACACACACACACACACACACACACACACACACACACACACACGGCCTCTGCCGAGGTGAACGCGCAAACGAGGTGGTGCGCGCTCCCGCGGCCCACAGCGACTGAAGATGGCGGTGCGAGCAGCCCTGCGGTGCCTCTCCGCAAACTTCTCCCGCAGGCCGCCGCAGGCTGCCCCGGCGCGGCTGCTGTGGAGGAGCTGCCACCTGCGGACCCTGAGCACCACCCCGGCCCGGCACACAGGTAAAAACAGGAAGTGGAGAAAAACCACAAGTGGTTCACTCCACCAACCAGCGCATGCAGACACGTTTGTGTGTGTGAGGGGGAATGGCGACAGTTCACTGATGACGTCAGAGCTGCCACTTTTGCTCCTTTTGGTTAAATTCACATTACATGTACTGTACTGGGCTGCTGGAGTGAGAGGGGTTAAAACCAGCAACTCCAACTGGAAGTTTAGTCTCGTGCACCAATCAGTTCTGATTAACTGGTCTCCTGACTGTGTGCATCATCTTGTGCACAATCTGGTTCAAGCCTGTATGTTCCTGCACGAGCTGATGCCAGCCAAACTGCTGAGGCGTTCCCAGTAAAACCAACAGCATGAACATGAAGTTATTGTGCACCTGCCAGAGCACTCACCACCACACCTGCACAGCAGCCCAGTTGTTTGACTTGTTTTCATGGTGTTGCATAATAAAAAGCAGCTGTGGTCCATAGTGCAGTTTTTATTTACAAGTGTTTTGCTGTCTTGCTGCAGAACACTGATTTATTTTTTTCAAGGGGTGTGTGTTCAGAAGAGTTTGTTGTCAATAGTTTATGTTTTCAATAGGGGTGCGAATCTCTCAGTGGCTGGAGAATCGATTCGATTCCGATTTATTTTTGGTGTCACGATTCGATTCAAAATCGATTTTTCGATTCAGAAACAATTTTTGATTCAGAAACGATTTTTCTATTAAAATGGTCATAAATTTAGTTTCAGTTTTGTAACTGACAAGCTGAAAAGAATAAACAACAATGTAAACAAATTGAACAATTATTTAAAACAATAATTTTAGGTTCTTTATTGTATCAAATTTTTTGCATCGTTTGATATTTATACCAAAAATAGGAACAAATAATACAGGAATGTATTAAATTCTGTAACTTAAATAACCAGTATTAGGTTAGCCTGGTTAAAACCAGACCCTTGTCCTTCACTTCGCTTTGTACTAGGGTCTGGGACTTCTCCCATAGACAACGATTTCTCCGGTCGATTTTTGACCGGACCAATCAGAGAACAGAAGGCGGAGTTTTGTTAGTTTAGCCTGGCGAGGTCCAGGCTATTCAGATAAATAGCTCAGAAACCACTCGGTGGATATTTTTTCTGCTACCAGTGTGTAATTATATGGCTCTAATTTACTGACTGTTGGCCTAGATGAAACATTTGAGATAAAATTTGATTTTTTATCATTTATTTTCGTAGCGCACCCGAGGCTGTTTGGAAAATGTCAAACCGAAACAATTTAAATCCAGCAGATTTGACCATTTCGTGAATTGATTTAGGAACTGTTAAGCTCAGGAACACTTCTGATATAACGTCAGCTAAGAAATATATTTTTTCTCAGCAAAGAAATAATAGTTTTTTACCTTGTTTTCATGAAAATTCCTTCGTGGCGGCAGCCATTTTAACTGACGACGTCAGTCGACGTCGTTCAAAACTCCGCCTTCTGTTCTCTGATTGGTCCGGTAATCCGCCTTCTGTTCTCTGATTGGTCCGGTCAAAAATCCACCGGAGAAATTGTTATCTATGGGAGAAATCCCAGACCCTAGTAAAAAGCGAAGTGAAGGACAAGGGTCTGGTTTTAACCAGGCTAGTATTAGGTTAGCTTTTTGCTCTGTTACTTATAGAAGATTATTGTTTGAATTGATTGTTTGAACTTGTTTTGTTTTTGAAAAAAGGGGCAGATGAAATAAGATTTATTCTTCTTTCTGCCACCTTTCATTTGATGTATTCTTTCATATACTGTACTATGAGATATGGTTTTATTTTCTTTATCTTTTGGATTTTAATGTTTAAAAAAAAATTTATTCTGAATCGCCAGGGCTAAAGGCCCCCCCATAGCTCTGCTTTCGGCCGTACGCCATACTACGCGCGCATTCTGTGCGTGCGCGTTCTCCCGCACAGCTCGACGTTCGTTCTCGCGTTTTCGTTCCAAATTCACAGCGCAGAGCGTTTGCTGATTGGTCATTTGCTGACACGCCTACTGAATTTATTGACAGGTCGGGGGGGAAAAAAGGCGAGCTCAGCCGGCAGCTTCACACAGCTTCAGCCGCAGCAGTGTTATATCTTATTAAAAAGTTCTAAAAAAAAAAAAAAAAACAGGGAGCGCTGGTCCTGCAGCCCACAGCCCACCAGGAAATTTGCAGAACCTCGCGCAGCCACGTTGGACACGAGTTTAATTCGCTCGCGACAAATTCATTCATTTCCTCATGGAGTCAGCGGAGGAGGAAGCGATCACTTGACTTTTGGCAAAAAAAAACTAAAGAAAAGTCCAGATCAGGGATGAAGAAGAGGAATTTAATACATTTGTGTCACATACAAAACAGTCCGGCGCCGGGCAGTTTATTGTGAGACAACGCGTTTGCGTGCGCGGTCGTAAAATTTGAGCTTTGCTCGTACATGGTACGCTTGTGCCTCTGCGTACGTACGGCGTAGTGCGGCGTACGGCTGAACGCAGAGCTATGAGGGGGCCTTAAGAATCTAGATTCTTTTAAAAATCTAATTTTTTCCTGCACCCCTATTTACAAGTGTTTTGCTTTCTTGCTGCAGAACACAGATTAAAAAATATATATATGTAAGGGGTGTGTGTTCAAAAGAGGTCTAGTTTGTTGTTAATACATTTATGTTTTCATTTGAAATGTTTGACCCTTGTTTTCTTTGCAGCCCTAAAGTTCACTGAGAAGCACGAGTGGGTTCAGGTGGAGGGGGCAGTCGGCACCGTTGGTATCAGCAGTTATGCCCAGGTAGGTTTGTGTGATTAGTTTCTCTGCAGGTAGTTGATTCATGACGCAGCTTGTTCACAGATTGTGATCTAAAAGCAGTTGAGGACTGCACTTTGCTCCCTGCAGGTGATCTTACAGCTTTATGACTAATCCAAAAAAGCTAAGTCTGATCCTCTGGACATTCAAAAAAACAAAACAAAACAAAGCAAAAAAACTGTAGAAACGTTTCGTCTTTCGTCCGAAAGACTTCCTCAGTCTGAGAAGCTGTGTTCCTGGTAGGGCTGAACGATTTTGGAAAATAATCTAATTGCAATTTTTTTTCTATAAATTGCAATTGCGATTTAAAACGCAATTATTTTTTTAATATCTTAAGTATTTTTCAACAAACAGAAGCAATAAATCAATCTGTTTTATAATTAACAATGTCAGATTTATTTAAAGCAGAGATTACAATAAAGCAAACAAATCTATGCCTTTTCTTTTCACCATTTCTATTTTTTCTTGTTTCATAAACATAATAGTAAACATGTTAAGTGAACTTCCTAACTACTGTCTGAACTTCACATGACAGTTAATAAATAAATATAAAAAATTAGATATAAAAAATACTGTTTGAAGTTCAAACAGTTCGGTCAGTGATCCCTGTCGGCTGATACTTTGCTTACTTGAAGTTGAAGCACTGGTTGTTGTCATTCTAGCCATGCAACCATCGTAAATGTCTTTGTGATGTTTTTTTTTTTGTAAGTGTTGATAAGGAGTTGTCACGTGACCAGTCAAATTGCAGCCTTCGCGATTAGAAAATATCATTTTATCATATTGCGATATTATTGCAAATGCAATTAATTGTTCAGCCCTAATTTAAACACATCCTGGTTTTTAGTTTTGTGTGTTGGGCTGACGCCAGCGAGCGTTACCTCACTCTTTTGACTATTTGACCCAGGTCAGCGAGCGTTACCTCACTCTTTTGACTATTTGACCCAGGTCAGCGAGCGTTACCTCACTCTTTTGACTATTTGACCCAGGTCTGCCGCTCCTCGGGGCTCACTGTATGTTTTAACGGTCTGCTTGTTGTTGCTTTATCTGTTTATTTGACTCTTTAACAACTTTGGCTTTTTCCTGCCAGTCACCTGCCGATCTTGTGTCCCTTCTCTTTCCCCAGAACTACAGTGCATTCTGTTTAATTTGTTCTCTTCTACCTGTGCTTCTTACTCTCTCTGTCGTTGGGTTGTCCCTCTCACTTGCTTTCTCTCTCATCAAATGTCTTTCTGGACTTTTCCTTTTTCCATTCCTCCCATCTTCACCTCACTGCCTTCTTTCTTCCTCTTGCCTCGTAGGGTCACTCTTGACCCTTCTAAACGTCCGAGCTCAAACAAGTCCGTGTCGGGCTGCACCCTCCCGCAGGGGACAAAAACAGTTAGTAAGTCTTCCTTTCCCGTGTTTTCTGGCTGCATCTGTCTGTCTGACTGTCTGCCTGCCCACCAGTGACCCGTCACCCCCCCCCCCACACCCTTCATCTGCTGCTCATTGCCAGTTGGAGTTTAGTCATCCAGACCTTTGTCTGAGGTAAAGCTGCTTTACATAAAGACATCCAGCCAGCAGGTGAATTTAGTTACTCCTGCAGGTTCAGAAAAAAACATCTGGCCTTGATCAGAACCTGTAACTGGAGGAGGCTGCAACAAACCCTAATCCCAGTTGGAACATTGTGTAAAATGTAAATAAAACCAGAATCCTCTGATCTGTAAATCTCATTAACTCATATTTTATTCACAATACAGTACATCATACTGATCATATCAAAGGTTTAAACTTAAGAAACTGTGCCATTGTTAGGGGAGAAGATACGGTCATTTTGAATTTTGTGGCAGCAACACATCTCAAAAAGGTGGTTCCATGTTTGTGTCTCTTCTGTGGAGCATCCCATCTTCTGCGAACGCCCAGGACTTGAGGAGACCAGATGTTGGAGGTTAGAGGATCTGAGGAGACCAGCTGTTGGAGGTTTTAGAGGATTTGAGGAGACCAGATGATGGAGGTTTGAGAGGACTTGAGGAGACCAGATGTTGGAGGTTTTAGAGGATTGAGGAGACCAGATGTTGGAGGTTTTAGAGGATTTGAGGAGACCAGATGATGGAGGTTTGAGAGGATTTGAGGAGACCAGATGTTGGAGGTTTTAGAGGATTTGAGGAGACCAGATGATGGAGGTTTGAGAGGATTTGAGGAGACCAGATGTTGGAGGTTTAGGGGGATTTGAGGAGACCAGATGTTGAACATTTTAGAGGACTTGAGGAGACCAGATGTTGGAGGTTTAGGATGATCTGAGGAGACCAGCTGTTGGAGGTTTAGGGGGATTTGAGGAGACCAGATGTTGAAGGTTTTAGAGGATCTGAGGAGACCAGATGTTGAACATTTTAGAGGACTTGAGGAGACCAGCTGTTGGAGGTTTAGGATGACTTGAGGAGACCAGCTGTTGGAGGTTTAGGATGACTTGAGGAGACCAGCTGTTGGAGGTTTAGGATGACTTGAGGAGACCAGCTGTTGGAGGTTTAGGATGACTTGAGGAGACCAGCTGTTGGAGGTTTAGGATGATTTGAGGAGACCAGATGTTGGAGGTTTAGGATGATTTGAGGAGACCAGATGTTGAACATTTTAGAGGACTTGAGGAGACCAGATGTTGGAGGTTTAGGATGATCTGAAGAGACCAGCTGTTGGAGGTTTAGGGGGATTTGAAGAGACCAGCTGTTGAACATTTTAGAGGATTTGAGGAGACCAGATGTTGGAGGTTTAGGATGATTTGAGGAGACCAGCTGTTGAACATTTTAGAGGACTTGAGGAGACCAGATGTTGGAGGTTTAGGATGATCTGAGGAGACCAGCTGTTGGAGGTTTAGGGGGATTTGAAGAGACCAGCTGTTGGAGGTTTAGGGGGATTTGAAGAGACCAGCTGTTGGAGGTTTAGTGGGATTTGAAGAGACCAGCTGTTGAACATTTTAGAGGATTTGAGGAGACCAGATGTTGGAGGTTTAGGATGATTTGAGGAGACCAGCTGTTGAACATTTTAGAGGACTTGAGGAGACCAGATGTTGGAGGTTTAGGATGATCTGAGGAGACCAGCTGTTGGAGGTTTAGGGGGATTTGAAGAGACCAGCTGTTGAACATTTTAGAGGATTTGAGGAGACCAGATGTTGAACATTTTAGAGGACTTGAGGAGACCAGATGTTGAACATTTTAGAGGACTTGAGGAGACCAGCTGTTGGAGGTTTTAAAATATTTTTTACATTTTCTGGGCACTAGTGGCCTTTATTGGAGAGGGAGAGGGCAAAACGGTGGAGAGGCGGGGAGACACCACAGAAAGGAGCTCGTCGGGTCCGGGATGTGAACCCGCGACGCCTGTGGAGAGGCGAAAGCCTCAAGCATATGTGCCGCCCGCTTATCTCTCTGCGCCACAGCGGCGGCACAAGATGTTGAACATTTTAGAGGACTTGAGGAGACCAGATGTTGGAGGTTTAGGATGATTTGAGGAGACCAGATGTTGGAGATGTAGGAGTGTTTCTCA
Organism: Garcialebias charrua; assembly: GCA_038048925.1. Classification (NCBI taxonomy): domain Eukaryota; kingdom Metazoa; phylum Chordata; class Actinopteri; order Cyprinodontiformes; family Rivulidae; genus Garcialebias; species Garcialebias charrua. Next base: position 19,636 of record JBBPBX010004925.1, read on the forward strand.
TTGACTTAAACTGATCAACTTAACACTTCGGGGGTAAAGGTTAGTAAATCTGAACTTGATGTTAGGAGGTGCGTGTGTTAGTCAGGCTCCAGATTCTAATAGCCAAAAATTCACAAAACAACTTTCTATGACTTTTTTGCAACTAGCAACACTTTAACAAACTGTTTTTCAAAATTTTAATCCAATTTTTTATTTATTTGTTTGTTTGTTTTTATGATCAGTAATTACTGTTCTGATGATGAGACGTACGTCGACTAATTTTCAGTCAAATTTAGTTTCTTCTTGTCGTCAGTCTTCATACTTTATACTCAGTTTGCTTGAATAAAATAGTTATTTTAATGTTCATGAAATGCTTTTAAATGGCCAAAATGAGTTTTTAAAGAATTAGATTTTCAAATCATTTTATTCTGTATGTTTACGATTGATCTTTTCTAAAGATTTTTTTTCTTAAGTTAATATCTTATTTATTCCACTTCACACAAATTCACAAACTTAAACGTTTATTTTGAACAACATCTGGATTCCCATCTGATACAAGTTATAATGTTGTAATTATTGTTAGTTATGATGAGCACCTTTTAGTTTGGCTGGACTGAACTCGGTAACTTTAAAGAGTTCTAACGGTTCGACCCGGAGCCGTGGTCCAGTTTCAGTCTCTTTTACATTTGAACTTTTTTAAACTCCGGTAGTTTCTTCCTGTAGAACAGCTTCACCTGAAAAAGCTGCATGTTTGACTTCCTGAAGGCCGACCAGCAGCTGTCTGTCTGACTGACTGTCTCTCTATCTGGACTGTTTGTCCTCGACTCTGGACGGTCTGTGTCTCTACACTGTCTGTCTCTCAGGTCTGTCTGTCTCTCTGGACCATCTGTCTCTATACACAATTTGTCTTTCTGGACCGACTGGACTGTCTCTATACACGTCTGTCTGTCTGTCTCTCTCTCTCAGGACTGTCTGTCTGTCTGGACCGTCTGTCTGTCTGGACCGTCTGTCTCTCTGGACCGTCTGTCTGTCTGGACCGTCTGTCTCTCTGGACGTCTGTCTGTCTGTCTGCTGGTCTCTGCAGAACTTCTTAACGGGCCGTAGATGATTCAGAACCATTTCCTGCTTTATTGGGAGGAGCAGTCACTTTGTTGTTGTCTGTTGTGTGTGTTTGTGTAACTTTGTGTACACACACGTGCTTGTAGCACTAGAGTGGACGTGCACAGATGTGCACAGATGTGCACAGAACCGATCGATCTGGAGCAGATTCAAACTCCAAGTTTCCCGCTCGTCAGCGGAACAGAAATCCTCGAGGAATAAAAACTATTCTCAGAGACGTCTGGACCGAACGAGGGGTCGCCGGGTCGCTGGGTGGACTCGAGGTTCATGACCACACAATAATAATAATAATAATAATTAATTCAATTTATAACGCACTTTTCAATACTGAAAATCTCAAAGTGCTACACATATATTGAATGCTACACACATTCATAAACCGGTGGCGGCAGACTACCATGCAAGGTGCTTTCCAGTCCTACCGGGAGCAACTCAGAACGAGAAGATGTCAAAAATATATTTATAACTTTAACATCTGCTGATACTTTAGATTTATGAATTCAGTTTTAGCTTTAATCTGCAAAAACTTTGTTTTTCCTGGAAAAAAGTCCAACTTAAGTTTTCAAACACCGATTTTAGTCTGTATGAATTCATCAATCGTACATTTATTTTATTTATTTATTTTATTTATTTATTCATTTCAGATTTAAAACAAGAAAGAGAAATTACAAATCACAACAGAGAGAAACAAGAAAGAAAAAAATCTAAAATGAAAGGTAGCAGAAGAAAAAAATATTTTCATATCTGCCCCTTTTAAAAAAAATCAATTCAAATAATCAATTCAAAACAATGATCATCTATAAGTAATATAACAAAAATAAATAACTCATCACACATTTACATTTCTAGTACATTTCATATTAACTAAAATTTATATATATATTTTCAACAATTTAGTCTTAATCATTTTCTTAAATATAGAAATAGACTTTACTTTTTTAACATCGTTTCCCAAACTATTCCACAAACTTATTCTTTGTATTGATGTAGACTGACTCTTTAAACTGGTTCTGCAGGTTTTACAAAAATGTCTGTTCCCTTTAAATTATAACAACTTTTCCTTTTTACAAAAAGCGTTTGAATGTTTGATGGTAGTATAGAATTCTGAACTTTATACCTAACAGAATATTATAGTCCACCAAATCATAAAACTTCAATAGTTTCAATTGATGAAATAATATACAGGTGTTCCCCGACATACGAACAAGTTCCGTTCCTGCAGCCGTTCATAACACGAAAATCGCCTAAGTCGGAAAACACACGAGCCGCCACTTATAAACATACATGTGCAGTACAAAACAGTTACTAAGAACTTCGCCTATCCTAACACTACATAATTATCCAAAAACACATACAGTACATTTGGAACAATACTGAAATAAATACGTAGTTCATTTCTTATTTTGAGCTGGTCAAGCCTGTCTCCGTCTTTTAGCATGTTACCTCATTGCACTTCCGAGCTCTGCAGCTTTGTGCTGCTTCACGCGGTCCAAACTGTTTACAGGAAGGACTGTTAGCATGTTAGCTCCATACATAATGAAGGGAAAAAGAGTTAATAACTTACTGGGAGCCGTTTTTCCGCGGTGTCCATCCAAAAGGCTGCACGCGTTAGCATGTTAGCCCCTCCAATAGCTGCGTGCGTTAGCATGTTAGCCCCTCCAATAGCTGCGCGCGTTAGCATGTTAGCCCCTCCAAAAGGCTGCCGCAGCTGTTTCTCCGCGTTTTAGCATGTTAGCTCGGTGTCCATCCAACATCTGAGCTGCCAGGTGGACATCGAGGCGAGCTCCGCCGCCCGTCGGCTCTGTGTCCCCGGTGGGGCGTTAGCATCCAACCGTCCATCTTACAGCAAGGCTTGTTAGCATGTTATCTCGTTGCTCCTCCTGGAAGCGGGTCAGTCCTGCGTCGTTTGAGCGCTCTGCAGGAGAGACAGTCGGCAACGATCAACCTCCAGAAACAACAGAGCCGACACCACAGCCGGTTTAAATCAGGATTAATTATATATGTAGCTGCTCCCCAGCAGTTGAATTAAGATGCGCAGTCTCGACGGGTGATTTGATGCTTTTTATTTTCTCTCATGTGGATGGTCACAGTCACCACACCGCTTCAGTCACCTTGATCACCATGATCACCAAGCATGATCACCAAGATCACCAAGATCACCGTAAAAACTAAAATATATACAGATATATACAAATATTAGTGTACAGAATGAATATTAAAGTACAGAATAAACATATAAACATTGAACATAAACAAAAACAAAACATACCTTGCTGCTTTCACTGAGGAACACTAAGTGTCATTCATTGGAGCCAAAACACGTCTTGACAGTTGCAGTCATTTCTTGTTACTGTGATTTTGACAGCTTTTATAGTTCCTGCCCTCATTAACTACGGCAGCCCGTGAGGTACATACAGAGGAAATCCAAACATTTCAAAGTGCAAGTACGATTAAACAAAACACAAACCACCAACAGTATTAAACAAACAGACAAACATCCATAAACAATCTGCAACATATTCTCAAGATTCACTTTAATCAATTTAATACATTTAAATAATTTAAACAATTCATTTTATTCTACTAATTTAGAAAATTCATTTTAAATAGCTTAGTATCCATTACAATATAACCGGGAAGTCCTCCTCTCAAACAGCTGACCGGCTGCTGGTTCGCCTCAAACCCACACAGCAGCACTTTACTTGAGGTTTTGGTACAGGTAGTCCTCGACTTACGACGTAGATCCGTTCCTACGCAGCGGCGTAAACCAATTTTCGACGCAAGTTGGAATATACGTACATACTGCACCATATACAGTACATGTACAGTACTGTATTACCAAGCACTTAGCCTATCCTAACACAGTACAGTACCCTACATAATTATCAAAAAACACATACGTGTGGGAGCCATAATGAAGGAAAAAAAACAGTTAATGGCCTACTAGGATGCTGTTGACGTCGTTCTCCTCGGCCCATCCGCTGTACCTGTATTCCGTTTCCGACGTAAAACCGCGTTCACAGTACAGTACAGTTTTCCGCCGCAGCTGCATCGCGTACAGTACAATATTTTCCGCCACTGCTTTACGTTTACGACGTAAAACCGGTCCATCTGCCGCATTCCGTTTACGACGTAAAACTGCATTCACAGTACAGTGCAGTGTATTCCTCCGCCGCTACGTTTACGACGTAAAACCGGTCCATCTGCTGTACAGTATTCCGCATTCCGTTTAAGACGTAAAACCGCGTTCACAGTACTACAGTGCAGTGTGTTCCTCCGCCGCTACGTTTTCGACGTAAAACCGGTCCATCTGCCATATTCCGCATTCCGTTTACGACGTAAAACCGTCGTAACCACGAAACGTCGTAACTTGATACCGTCGTAACCCGAGGACTACCTGTATTTTAATACCTTCTGATTACCTAATCATCACAATATTTGTTGCTTTATTGTGCACAATAATCTGCGGGCTTTATTAATAAAAAGTTTTATTATTTGACATTAAGAATCAGTCGTGTTCTCGAGGTAAATTTGAGACTATTAAATATTTTCAGTGTTTTCCTCTTTGAGCCAAACGCGTTTCCAGTAGAGCTCAAAAAGTCACCAGCCTGAAAGGTAAACAGGAAGTGCAGCCATTATTTGAACACGTTTTAGAGTCAGAGTCAGAGAGAATTTATTGTCATTTGCACCGCATGTAGTACATGTGTTGAAAACGAGATTATGTACACAGGGTCCCAGTTACATCCAACAACAAATGCAAGAGAAAAACAATAATAACATCTAGGATTAACTAAGAGAGACATCAGCTAGTAATACACTAAGCCCTAATGTAGTAGAAAAACAGTTTAATGATGTTTAGTTTAATGATGTTTAAAATTAACCAGATTTGAACTAAAAGGGGATATAGTTTGCAACGTGTTCATGAAGGACGTGAAGATTTTAGGGGCTAAATTAAAAAAAGGAAGCTTGAGCTAAAATTAAGTTGTGGTTTCTTACAAGTAGAAAAAACTGAGGCCAAAAAAGAGAACATGTTTAATAATTTATTCATTTGTGTAAAATAATATTGACAGGACTGTAAATGTATGTCTAATGAAAAGCTTAGATTTTACTTTCATTTTATAGTTTAAAAACGTAACAAACATTTTGTTGTGAGCTGAAGCTCATTCCAGAGATTTTAGTTTTCCTAAAACTCACTTTTCCTGCTTTTGACCTTTTTTGGCCGGCGTGTGTGTGAGCCGGTCCGTGGCTGTGTCCGCCTCGCCTCCTTTGTCGACCCTTTTCACGTGTCCCGTCGTTTCGCCTCCATCAGTGTTTGAGTGCAGCTCAGGCTCATGATGACCCATCTGTGACTTGATGTTCTGTGTCCACACTGGTTTAACATCTCTGTGCTGCTAACATCCAGTTAAAGAGGGAAACGTCCGACCGCTTGATCCCTAACAAATTCTTTGTCTTCTTCTTCTTGAGGGTCACAGACGAACCTGAGAGAATCAGCAGATCTCCGGTCACAAGGTGAGTACCTGTTCTGAACGACACAACAAATCATCGTGTTTCTAAAGAACGAGCTGAAACGGGCCGAAGGAGAGCCGCTCAGAGGAGCCTCTCTGCTTCCTGGAGTTCGACATGACAGGATATCAGCTGCAACACTTTCTCAAAATAAAAATGATAATAAGACGTACTAGAGAGCATGAATAAAAAAAATGTAATAAATTGTCAACTTTGTGCAAAAGCTTTAAAGGAGACCAAATATTGGTTTTATACATTTTTATGGTATGTCTGTTGGCTATCCAGACCATGTTCATTCAATTTAATGCACAAAATAATTCTTAGATAATAAAATATCCCCTTTCTAGTTGTGCCTTTTCTCACTTCCGATCTGAACAGGCTGTTTATGATAAGGCCACGCCCTTCAAAAATCTGTTGACATTAACTCCGCCCTCCAAAGGGGACCCTGAGTCAGACCCAGAGGCAGACGCCATTTTGGGCAGGGCAAATGAGGCGCTGACGCGTCGCGTAGGCCGCTGAGAAACATCCATAAGTTCACCCTCCATGTTAAAAACTCTTCGTCTGACTCTTCGAAAACAAGCAATAAGGCTGCAGAGTAACACACTGGCTGCTAACTGCTATACACGCTCTCTCTAGCGGGGACCGCTTTTTTCACGGACCACATCCGGCGCGGACCGGATATGGTCCGCGAGCAGTCGTCCGGTTGATTTAAGAGCCCGTAAATAAGTTTTTTCGTTGATAGATAATTAGTTATTAGCGGTACTGCATTTTAACAACAACGAAACATCGAACTCTATTAGCCATTGTGCTGACATGAACTCAGGAAAAACAACCGTGACGTCTTTTATACTGAAGTGGGTGGAGCATCACAAGTTCTGTGTAATTTTAGAGAAAAAAAAAACATAAAAAGTTGCATCCAGACCAGAACCTTTATGACATCACTGAGTCCATGAAAAACAAAAATTATCTAACTGAAGAAAAATGTAACTCAAATACCGTACTTTTCACCATATAAGTCGCACATTTTTGAATAAATTTGCATGCCCTGCAGCTTTTTTTTAAATGTATTGATTCATTTTAAAAGGATAACAACAAATAACAAAAGAAGGGGGGAAAAAGCAATACAAACAATTACAACAACAAAAAAATACAATTTAAAATAAAATACAAGCAATTTAAAATGAAAGGAGCAGAAAGAAGAAGGAATCTTATTATATCTGCCCCCACTCTTCACGCAATTACTTTAACAAATGATTATTTACAAGTAACATAACAAAATGAATAACTGTGGATTATTCAAATACTAATACTTACCATATTTTCCGGAATATAGGTTGCACCGGAATATAGGTCGCATTGTCCAATTATTGCCAAAAAATTGGAAAAATCCATATATAGGTCGCACCTGAATATAGGTCGCACCTACGTCAAAATGTGGACCGTGTTTAGCTCTGCTGCAAATGTCTGCCACAGGAGCGCACAGCAAGGCTTTTAAGAAGATTAACACTTAAAAACAATTATTTGTTTGATAAAAATTATAGCAAATATGTGTCTGAGCTGAACTTTTCTTTAATAAATGAACGTAATTGTGAAATGAGCTGGATTTAAAAATTTGTTTCGCTACGTCTGATGAAACAAAACGTGCACGCGCAGCACCAGACATGCAGTAGCAGCGAACAGACCTGCATGTACCGGTATTTTAATTTTAGCAGGATAAACACCTAAAAATATATATTTGTTAGCTGACATTATTGTAAGAGTGTGTCTCAGTTTAATTTTTGTTAATAAATGATTACAAATCAGCTTATTTTATAAAAAGCCATAAATAGGTCGCACCTGAATATAGGTCGCAGGGCATGCAAAAATGATAAAAAGCCGCGACCTATATTCCGGAAAATACGGTAGATCTTAACATTTTAACCTTTCAACATTTTACACTAATACATCATATATAATTTTCAAGCAATTTAGCCTTAACCATTTTTTTGAATGTTTACATTGATTTTGCATTCTTAACATTACTTTCCAGAACATTCCACAATCCAATTCCCTGGATTATGGTAGACCGTCCCTTCAAACTGGTTCTGAATTTTGGTTTGGAATATATTTCTGTCCCTTTAAGATTGTAACAACTTTGTCTTTTAACAAAATATGACATCACAGACTTATATGGCAAAGTGACTAATAGATGTTTTTCCCATGTTTATAAACCAATTCTAGGCTGAGATCTGACGAGTTCATTCTTTCTGACGTGGAAAATATTGAACACTACCATTTTCAGCCGCTAGAGGGCAGTCAAGTTATATGGCAAGGCAAGTGTCTCATTAATAGGGAAAGCTGGCTATTAATGAGACACTTGGCTTGCCATACAAAGCCACCTTCATCTTGATGCAGAACTCCTGGAGCAAATGTCAAATCAGCTGCATTTCTCTGCTCCGCCCAGGCAAAATGCAGCTGGTTTGACCATGAAAGTGCATTTATTAAGGAAAAGTTAGACTGAGACACACCTTTACTATAATGTTGAGCAAACAGAGAATTGTTTTTAGGTGTTAACGTTGTTAAATTTCAAAGAAATGCACAGTGAGTTGTCCCTCTGTACGTTTCTGCTTCCACAAATCGCTTTTTGAAATGCAGATGATTTGACCATTAAAGTGCATTTATTAAGAAAAAGCTGAACTGAGACACACCTTTGCTATAATGTCAAGCAAACAAATATATGCATGTATATATTTTTAAATTCTTGTTAAAGTCCTCCCGTGCATTCTCCCGCAGACGCCATTTGGCAGCCAATCGATTTTTGGCACAACACCGGCCCACATTTCTGGGTTAGCAGTGATGTATAATAGATGCAATTTATACGGCAAACCAATGTATTTAGAGATTTTTCCACTTTTTTAGACAAATATGGACTGATGCGACTTATACGGCGGAAAGTACAGTAATCCCACTAGCAGCCAAACAGTTTGGTACATATCATATCACAGAATCCCTTCCTGACACACCTGCTCTAGATCCTGCATGACTGCTCAGGTCGTTGCTCTACATCCGACCGATAAAAAACCATATGACCACCCACGTGCCTCTAACCCTCTCTAAAGTACTGTATACATACAGTATTTATACCTCTAATACCCACATCCCAATCAAAAATAAATATATAAACAAATTACTATCCAACAAATTTATCCTAAACAATTGTGATTAAACAAAAAAGCTAATTTAAAAATCAAACCTAAAAATAAGCTAATTTATAAACTAATAAACTAAGTTCAAAGACTTAACAAAAATAGACAAATACTCATTCATTCATTCAACCTTTATTTAGTCAGGTAAATCTTTTGAACCTCATGGGCTCATTTACGAAAGCGACCTGCTAAAACTAAAGAACAATGAACAGCAGTGATAGAATTTCATTAAACAATAAACAAACAAACAATAAACAATAGAAAACAAAAAGAGAGAAAAAAACAAAAGATTTTTTTTTTCTTTTTTTTAACAAAGTATCAAAAAACTAGCAAAACATTATAAGGTAGACGTATAAAATCAAAGACAGGAACAAATCTGCATTGGTTTTTGCCAGGATTCCAACAGATTCTGAAAACCATTTAGGGAGGTCAGGGCCGAGAGCTTCAGATCTTTTTGTAAGATATTCCATGAAGCAGGAGCAGAGTAGGAGAAGGCCCTTTTTCCAAGTTCAGTCCTCACTGACGGAACACTGCAGGTAATCATGTCCTGAGAGCGCACACTGTAGCTGCACTCACGCAAAGACATGTAGGAGGAGATGTATGAGGGCAGCAGACCAAGAAGTGATTTAAAGATGAAAATGTACCAGTGGAAGAGTCTGCGTGAGGTTAATGATGTCCAGTTAACCAGTGAATACAGGGTGCAGTGGTGGGTACGATAATCACAACCAGTTATGAATCTTAGTGCACCATGATAGACCACATCCAACATCTGCAGGGTGCTTTTAGGAGCATTCATGTAGAGAATGTCACCGTAATCAATGGAGGGAAGGAAAGTCACAGACACAAGGCGTTTCCTGACATTCAGTGATAGACAGGATCTGTTTCTGAAAAAGAAACCCAGTTTAACTTTCAATTTCTTCACTAGGTTTTCCACGTGGAGTTTAAAAGAGAGATGTGAATCGATCAGGATACCCAGATATTTATAGGAATCAACAAACTCAATAGGGACACCATTTGAAGAAAAAATCAGAGGAGGATCTGCTGGAACCGCCTTCCTATTTGAAAAAAACATCCCTTTTGTTTTATCAGCATTTAGGACAAGTTTGAGACGGAACAAATCTGACTGGATGATGTCAAAAGCGGATTGTAGTAACTGGAAAGCCTTAGCTACTGTTTTAGCTCGGCAATAAACAACTGTATCATCAGCATAGAAATGTAAGGATGCATCAGGGATGCAGTGACCTACATTAGCTATGTAGATTGTAAAGAGAGTTGGTCCTAAAACTGAGCCTTGTGGTACACCATTTTTAACTGTTAAATAGCTGGAAGAAGTACCGTTATGTTGAACACATTGCCTCCGATTGGAAAGATAGTTAGAAAACCAACCGATGGTGTGATCAGAGAAACCGATTTCTGAGAGCTTATGACACAGGATGTTATGATCCACAGTGTCAAAAGCTTTAGACAGGTCTAAGAAAAGTGCAGCACAATAGTCCTTAGCATCCAATGCTTCAACAACATCATTCAGAACCTTCAGAGAAGCAGTTGTTGTGCTGTGTTTTTTCCTGAAACCAGATTGATGGAGAGGTAAGATGTTAAATGAGTCCAGATAATTTTTGATCTGAGAGTTTATCAGTTTTTCTTGAACCTTGGCTAAGATGCAGAGTTTAGAGATCGGTCGATAATTGTTCAGTGAGGTGGGGTCACCTCCCTTCAGCAAAGGAAGAACAAAGGCTGTTTTCCAAGCATCCGGAATGGTGTTTTGGCTTATGGATAGATTAAAGATGTGGGTCACAGGGACTGTGATGATATGAGCAGCCAGCCTTAAGAAATAAGGTGGAAGTTCATCTGGACCTGCAGATTTTTTAGGATCAAGATCATTTAACAGTTTATTTACCTCACTGACTGAGAATGGAGAAAAAGAGAAGGTGTGATTAACAGATGGTTGGCTTGTAGGAGGGATTTGATTTGTTGAAGTTTGATTATTAGATAAAGTGGCCAATTTTCCGTTTGTAACTGTATCAAATAAAGAACTAGAAGCAACAAAATGTTTATTGAAACAGTTCAGGATCTCGTGCTTATTTGACACAGGAACAGAGTCAACAAGAAATTGTGATGGGAGGTCAGATGATTGGGGGGTGCCTGAGAGCTCCTACACCTTGGATACAATAAAAAAACAAAAATGGAGTTCACTTCCTCTGGTTTAGTCTGAACGACTTTTTCTTTCTGTTCCAACTTCTAAACTTTATTTTACTCTTTCTTCTGAGCGGACCCAATACTGTAATCTGTTGTTGGTCCATCGTCTGCAGGATCAACTGTTGTTTTTCACAGAAACAAAAAGACTTTTGTGACTCCAGCTGTGCGCTTTACTTACGTTGTACTGACTAAACATTTAACACATTTTTATGTAGAATTCCTACAAAGTGCTTTGCAACAAAAATAAACGGTAAAATTAGAGAATGATCATCTTATAAGAAAAATAATAAAAAATAGCACCAACCACTGAAACAACTGTCAGATTTAAGGTCAAATAAAAAACAGTTTGCATTCAGGTTTTGTCTAACAATCACAGAATGAAGCGGTGTGTCAAAGAAATGTGTTTAAATAAGTTTATTAATTGTTTTGTGGCTCTTTGGAAAGCTGCTGCTTTCTCAAAACTTCTGAGTTTGTTTTCTGCTGATTGTGTCCGAACAACGTGCTTGTAGGTGATTTGTTTTAAAAAATAAAACAGAAAAAGCTCAAAGAAGACGGTGATTTGAACTGAACTCTATAATTCTTCTAACCCCCGCACGAGCACAGCTTTGATTTTCCAAACATTTCCTGCACAGAGAAAACACAAAGTCCTGAAGGTTACGCTCAGTTAGTTCCTGTCGGTGAGGATAAGATAAGAATGAGATCATCAGAGGTACAGCACGGGTTGAACAGCTGGGAGATTCATTCAACCTTTGTTCATACAGGTTAGTCTCATCGAGCCTCGAGGACTCATTTACATGAGAGACCTGGTTTAAACAAAGAGCACAGATGAGGTGCAGACAACAATAGACAGTCTTTTTTTTTTTTAATTAAATTATGTATTCATTTTACATATAAAAAAACATAAAAGATAATGGGGAAAAAACCATTTCATAAATTTGTGAAAGAATTAAAATACATGAAATGAAAGGTGGCAGAAAGAAGAAAATTTTCTTATTTTGTCTCCCCCTTTAAAAACAAACTATTTCAAACAATTTAGTTTAGTTTAGTTTATTTATTTATTCATTTCAAATTTAAAAAATACAAAAGAACAAAAGATAATTACAAAAGATTCAGAAAAATAAAGAACAAATTTAAAATGAAAGGAAGCAGAAGAAGAAAATAATCTTATAATATCTGCCCTTTTTGTAAAAACAAAATTCCATTCAAACAATCATTTCAAACAAAATTTATCCATAAATCATATTTGTAATTCATAAATTATATAACCAATTTAGAGAGATTTTAAGTACCGGTATATAACATTTACACATAGTTTTTCAACAATGTATTCTTGATCATTTTCTTAAATACAGACATTGACTGTGCAACCTTTACATCATAGAATTGTACATGGAATTGGTATTTGGAAACAATCAATTTAAACAATAATCTTCCAGAAACAACAGATCAATTTAGTAACACTTTGCACTCAATAACTAACAAATACATTTGAATGCTTTAGTATTTTGTTAGCAGTTTAGATTTGATAATTTTTTTGAATTTAATCACAGAGTTAATATCTTTAACATCATTTTCCAAAACATTCCACAATTCCACTCCCTTTATTGAAATAAACCGTCCCTTCAAACTAGTCCTATATCTAGGTTTTGCAAACATTTTATATCATATAAAAGCATATAAAATGAAAAGTAAATAGAAGAAATGATATAAAAAACAAAACAAAAACAGCTACATTATAGAGATAATGTTAGAGAGGCCAGAATGAGATGGTTTGGACATGTCCAGATGAGATACAGTGGTTATATTGGTAGAAGGATGTTAGAGATGCAGCTGCCAGGAAAAAGACACAGAGGAAGGCCAAAGAGGAGATATATAGATGCAGTTAGAGAGGACATGAAGGTAGTTGGAGTGAGGACAGAGTGAGATGGAGGAGGATGACTCGCCGTGGTGACCCCTGAAGAGGGAACAGGCGAAAGAAGAAGAAGAGTTCCATCCATCCATTTTCTTCCGCTTATCCGGGGTCGGGTCGCGGGGGTAGCAGCCTAAGTAGGGAGGCCCAGACTTCCCTCTCCCCAGCCACTTGGAGCAGCTCCTCTGGGGGAATCCCAAGGCGTTCCCAGGCCAGCCGAGAAACATAGTCCCTCCAGCGTGTCCTGGGTCTTCCTCTGGGTCTCCTCCCGGTGGGACATGCCCGGAACACCTCACCAGGGAGGCGTCCAGGAGGCATCCTAACCAGATGCCCGAGCCACCTCAACTGGCTCCTCTCGATGTGGAGAAGCAGCGGCTCTACTCCGAGTCCCTCCCGGATGACTGAGCTTCTCACCCTATCTCTAAGGGAGAGTCCAGCCACCCTGCGGAGAAAACTCATTTCAGCCGCTTGTATCCGAGATCTTGTTCTTTCGGTCATAACCCAAAGCTCATGACCATAGATGAGGGTGGGAACGTAGATCGATCGGTAAATTGAGAGCTTTGCCTTTTGACTCAGCTCTCTCTTCACCACGACAGACCGGTACAGCGCCCGCTTCACTGCGGACGCTGCACCTATCCGCCTATCGATCTCACGCTCCAGTTTTCCCTCATTCGTGAACAAGATCCCGAGATACTTAAACTCCTCCACTTGGGTAAGGACCTCCTCCCCGACCCGGAGAGGGCACGCTACCCTTTTCCGGCTCAAGACCATGGCCTCGGATTTGGAGGAACTGATCCTCATCCCGGCCGCATCACATTCAGCTGCAAACCGCTCCAGCGAAAGCTGTAGATCACGAGCTGATGAAGCCAATAGGACCACATCATCTGCAAAAAACAGAGAAGCGATTCTAAGGCCACCAAAACGGATCCTCTCAACACCTTGGCTGCGCCTAGAAATTCTGTCCATAAAAGTTATAAACAGAATCGGTGACAAAGGGCAACCTTGGCGGAGTCCAACTCTCACCGGAAACGAGCCTGACTTACTGCCGGCAATGCGGACCAAGCTCTGACACCGGTCGTACAGGGACCTAACAGCCCATATCAATGGGCCTGGTACCCCATACTCCCGGAGTACCCGCCACAGAACCCCCCGAGGGACGCGG
>JBBPBX010004925.1:36624-74326 GCA_038048925.1 Garcialebias charrua
TGTCCAGAGGAGGGACAGTGGTTTGGACATGTCCAGAGGAGGGACAGTGGTTTGGACATGTCCAGAGGAGGGACAGTGGTTTGGACATGTCCAGAGGAGGGACAGTGGTTTGGACATGTCCAGAGGAGGGACAGTGGTTTGGACATGTCCAGAGGAGGGACAGTGGTTTGGACATGTCCAGAGGAGGGACAGTGGTTTGGACATGTCCAGAGGAGGGACAGTGGTTTGGACATGTCCAGAGGAGGGACAGTGGTTTGGACATGTCCAGAGGAGGGACAGTGGTTTGGACATGTCCAGAGGAGGGACAGTGGTTTGGACATGTCCAGAGGAGGGACAGTGGTTTGGACATGTCCAGAGGAGGGACAGTGGTTTGGACATGTCCAGAGGAGGGACAGTGGTTTGGACATGTCCAGAGGAGGGACAGTGGTTTGGACATGTCCAGAGGAGGGACAGTGGTTTGGACATGTCCAGAGGAGGGACAGTGGTTTGGACATGTCCAGAGGAGGGACAGTGGTTTGGACATGTCCAGAGGAGGGACAGTGGTTTGGACATGTCCAGAGGAGGGACAGTGGTTTGGACATGTCCAGAGGAGGGACAGTGGTTTGGACATGTCCAGAGGAGGGACAGTGGTTTGGACATGTCCAGAGGAGGGACAGTGGGTATATTGGTAGAAGGATGTTAGAAATGCAGCTGCCAGGAAAAAGACAAAGAGGAGACATATGGATGCAGTTAGAGGGGACATGGAGGTAGTTGGAGTGAGGACAGAGTGAGGTGGAGGAGGATGACTCGCCGAGTCGCCGTGGTGACCCCTGAAGACGGAACAGGCGAAAGAAGAAGAAGAGTTCCTGTCAGTGAGAAATGTTCTGCTTGTTGTGCTGTTCAGTAAAAGTAAAAATGCTCTGTGGAGCGGAGTCAACGAAAACATCTGAAGCCACAGAACTCCACCTAAAGCACCAGCAAAAGAAGGAGCCACATCTTTTACTCTCGTTCCGTTCATTTGATCACGTTTGCATGTAATTAATTAAGAGTTTCCAGACGTGGTCATAAAGGTCTCCTGTCCTCCTCTCGACCCCAGCTGCTCCCGTCCAGCGTCGGGTTAAGCTGAGCAGGTAACGCTGCAGCAGCGTCGGGCTGACGTCGACGCCGTTGATCGTCCGTGTGTGGCTCGTGTTGTGCTAGATGATCCCACACCTGCACAGCTGATGTTTTGGTGTTAGCTCGTGTGTTTGAGGAAGTGCATCTGTAGACATTTTGAAACTGTAGTCAACGTTTCATGAGGTCTGTGTATTTTATATATATACAGGCCGTCCTCGGCTTACAACGGAGATCCGTTCCTACGCGGCAGCGTAAACCGAATTTCGACGTAAGTCGGAACATACGTACATACTGCACCTTATACGTACAGTACTGTATTTTACCAAGCACTTAGCCTATCCTAACACAGTACCCTACATAATTATCAAAAAACATACATTTGGGAGCCATAATGAAGGGGGAAAAGAGTTACCGTACTTTTCGGCGTATAAGTCGCTGTTTTTTTTTTTTACTAATTTGCATGTCCTGCGACTTATATGGCGACCCAACATATTTATGGATTTTTTTCCCATATTTTTAGACCAATTTTTGGCTCAGATGTGACCGTTTTTGATGTTGGCAAAAAATGGTGCAGTACCAATTTTGTCCGCTAGGGGACACTTCCAGAGAGTCCACCAATCGTTTCCAGCTCATGTGTCCGAAAAAAGCCTCCTCTGCTCGGACTGACTCTGTCGCTGCCCGGCCTCCAGCTCTGGAGGTAACAACTTTTTGCTGTGTTTGTTAGCAAGATAAGTCAAGAACCACAGGACAGATTTTTATCAAACTTACAGAATGTAATCACTATGGACATTTACAAGTGACTAGCTTAATGAGACGTTTGAGATTTTTTTTTTAAATCGTTCTTTTAGCTTTGTTGTTAGCGGTTAGCTACCAAACAGAGACCTACTATTTAGATAAACAGCTCATAAACCACTCGGCGGATATTTTTTTAGCTTACAGAGTGTAATTATATGGGTTTCATTTACAAACTGCTGACCTGTATAAGACATTTGAGATAAAATTCGATTTATTTATAATTAATATTCGCAACGCACTCGATGGTTTGGAAGACGTCAAACCGAAACAATTTAAATCCAGCAGATTTGACCATTTCGTGAATTGATTAAGGAACGGTTAAGCTCAGGAACCCTTGTGCTATAATGTCAGCTAAGAAATATTTTTTTTTCTCAGCAAACAAATAATTGTTTTTACCGTGTAAATCTTGTAAAGTCCTTCCATGCTGGCTCGCTTCTGTGGCCGCCATTTTCAGCAGGGCAAATGAGGCGCTGACGCGTCGCGTAGCGGTGACGCATAATAGATGTGACTTATAGGGCGAAGCAACGTATTTATGGATTTTTCCAAATTATTGCCAATAATTGGACAAAGCGACTTATACACAGAAGCAACTTGTACTCCAAAAAGTACGGGAATTTCCTACTGGGATGCTGGTGAAGCCGTTTTCCTCCGTCCATCCTCCGTATTCTCTATTGCGTTTACGTCGTAAAACCACCTTCCATAAAACAGCTACTTTTCCACAGCTGCTGCATGTTTCTGCCGGTCCAGCAAGTTTTGTTTTGTTTTTTGAATGTCCAGAGGACCAGACTTAGCTTTTTTTAGAGAGTACAGTGCAGTATTTCTCCGCCGCTGCGTTTACAATGTAAAGCCGGAAACTGCGTAACTCGGCTTTTCAAAATAAATTTTATTTTATTTTATTTATGGGAGATGTGTCGTAACCGCGAAACATCGTAACTCGAGACCGTCGTAAGTCGAGGACTACCTGTATCTGTGTTTGAAGATCTTAGAGCAGTAACTGAGGCTCTGATAAAATAATCATCTGTTTGACTGAAGGTGCAGATTTATTCAATTTGATTTTAATTTTTTTCTTCTCTTCTTTTTCCCCTAAACAATCATTCATTCACTTCTCTTCATTTCACTCCTGCCCTCAAAACTCTTCCTCCTCTCTCGCCCCTTTTCTCTCTCCCTCTTCAACCCTCGGACGCCTCGCACCAACCTCACCTCGCTCGTTCCCTTCACGCTTCACATCCTTCCTCCTCTCGCTCTCTCCAGTCGCCATCTATCTGGGCATCAAAAAGCGGTCGAGCCCCGGACCCCCCGATGCGGCTGGGATGTGAGGGTGCGGAGCCCCCGAGACCCGGCCGAGGTGGTGCTGGCGCTGCGCGAGGCGGCGCAGGGCTGCGGCTGCCAGGTCCACCTGGCCGGGCCTTTCCTCTTGTCCTGCACGCACGGAGCGGCCGGCGCCCGGGTGGCCTTCGAGGCCGAAGTGTGCCAGCTGCCCACCGGGCTGGGCCAGAGCAGCGGGGTGAAGTTCAAGCGCCTGTGGGGGGCGCCGTTAGCCTTCAGAGACATCGCCACCAAAGTGTCCAAGGAGCTGGAGCTCTGAGAGCCCCGGGGGGGCGGGGCAGATCGATGACTGACAGACGGGAGGAGGAGGAAGGACAGAAACAGTCTCCTCTTCCTCATCTGATGTGGTTAGCCTCACCTCCAGCTGAAGACCTTCAGCTTCCTGACTCCACCCATCTCAGCTGGACGGACGGATGCAGACAGGCGTGTGGTGACCTTTGACCTCGGAGCTGTTGGTGACCTTTGAACCCTGCGTAGCACCTGCTCCCACCTAGTTTATGACGCCATAGAGACCATTGTTTTGTTTTTTTCCCAACAGAATTGAATTTGAGGCTGATGTGGATGTTGTTGCAGAGAATGATGGAGAGTGATAATTTGTTATTTCTGTTGTTTGTCATCATTCCTTTTTAAACAGCTGCTATTTAAATAATTTTTTATAAGTATTTTTGTGTAATACGTTTTATTTTCATTTTTTTTGGTTTCTTTAAAAAAAAAAAAAGCAAACATGTTGTCAAAATTGGAAACGGACGTTGCAGAAAGGCCTCCGGCCTCCAGAGGGAGACATGCGGAGACTTGGCAGACTCAAAGAAGCATGAAGCAAAACGACGTTAACGTTTCTGCTCAGTGGGCGTGTGGCGTTCAGGTACAAATGTTTGACAGCCAGCACATGAGCCGCGACAAACCGTACGAGTCCAACTGTAGAGCTCTTTAGTTGCAGACGGGGTCGATTAGAGGACGCTCAGTAAAAGTTGGAGATTAGAGTCGTGGGTTTCCTCACATCAACATGTCTCCTAAAGAGCTCATTTATTTTAACCAAGTTTCAAGTCAATCTGTTATTTTTACCTGAAGCGGGGCTTTTAGAAAGGATTTCTGAGATACTATTGAACGTACCAATGAGAAAATAACAAAGATAAGAGTTGTTTTTGTTATTTTGCTTTAATCAGGTGTTGTGGTCATTCAACTCTGTGATGTAAAAAAAAATACAAATTGTATTCAGTATTTGTAAGAAAAGCCTTCATGTAAAACATCTGCCCTGATGTTTTATTTCTGTACTGTAGTTTTTACCGGTTCAGAACACGCCGCAGCAGTCGGGGCTTCTTCTGTCAGAACTTCATGAACCGTCTGAAGCCGTTGTTGTTGTTTTCACGTCTGGTCCAACCTGCCACAGGGACTGTTCACTGACTCCTTCATGGGTTTTTCTCTTTTCATTTAGATTTTGTTTTATTGTCGACATCAATTAAGCACTTTTCTGTCAGTTTTTCCTCAGTACTGCATTAATTAAGTATTAATGTCATTTCAAATACCTTTCCTGCAACACATGACCCTGTTCAGACCTGACGTTTACATCCATCTTGAGTGGTTTGACGACAGGCGTTTATATTTTGACATTAACACGGCTCACATCTGTTTCACATTTAAGTGGAGTTGTGTGGTACAGAACTCTTTATCCTTATCAGTCAGTCGTGATTTAGGAGAAATACAGAAGCCGACGATGGTTAGTGACTTCTCAGTGTCGGAGCAAAGATGAAGATTTTAGCCTGTGATGGTGAAACCGTACGCCGACGACCACGAGCTGTTCTTTAGTCAGCTTCTAATTTAACATGAGCTCTGAATGTGATGCAGCATAACTCTGCTCAGACTGTTGTTTCGTGATTGACAGATCAGCGACCACCACAGGTCTGAATAATCAGAACATTAATCTGAATGAGGCGCCCTGGTTCTGATTAATGAAGTCCAAACAAAACTGACTTCTTTTCATTAGAAATAATTCTGATAAATGGCTCTTTACAATGTTTAGCCAAAAAAAAAAGCCATGTTTTCTAAAAAATAATAATAATAATAATTGCCAAGGATCTGTTTGTTCCCTTTAATCAGCTGGGCTGTGTGTTCGGCCCATTCAGTTTTTTTTTTTTTTTTAACCTTTATTTTACCTGGAAGAAAAATACATTGAGATTATTAATCTCTTTTACAAGGATGTCCTGTCCATGTCAATAGAAGTTTCAACACCAGGGCTATTCAACTGGTGGCCCGGGGGCACAATCAGGCCTACCGATGAACTCAGTTTGGCCCACCAATGGGTTCATTTTTTTAATAAAACTAGATTTTAAACCGTAAAACAAACTTAATGACGATAACTGCTGGATGTCCGGCTCCTGAGCTCTTGCTTTCAGTTGTGCACCCCCCTGAGCAGTTTAGTTGAACAGTCCTGTTCTACAGCGTGGCTCAGGACGGACTGCCCAGATGTGGACTCACAGGATCCAGACCATCTCCAAAGGTGGTCTGAGTGAAAACCGTTTCAACGCACTTTGAGGTCGTTCACACCAGTACTTGGCATGATCCGAATGTAATCTGATTACTCAGGACAGATGTTGGTACTAGGTCTGAATGAGGTCCTTGACTTTCCATAATTATAAGAAATAAATAAATTTCTCAACTGTTGATGTGCCATTTTGTTTGAGTGATGCCACAGATTGAGGACGTCCTTTGACTGGTTTCTGCGTCTGTCCTTTGGAGCGATGGTTTTATTTGTGCTTCGAACCTCAGCAACACGCCAACTGTAGACTTCTTCTGTTGACCAGCCAGATTGAAGCGCTGCTCAAAAGACTGTTATCCAGTCAAGACGGCCTGACGAGCCGGACCTTTGAGAGAGGAACGTGACCACTGCTTTGTTTGCTTTTCTAAAAGCACTTTTCTGCTCATCGCAGAACAAACGTTGTACAGTCGACCAAACGCTGCGTGGACCGTGTGTTCCTGCAGCGAGGCGCTAGAAACCAACGCTGCTTGCAATCGTCTAGAAACGAGCAGGAGTAGAGACTTTTGTGATCTGTGCTGCCCGTTTTATCGGTTTGTTGGGAGATTTCAGGTGTCCACTCTGTCTGAATATGTAAAGCTGTGATTTAGGGCTAGTTCCACAACTTGTTTTTTTGTTTACGACTCGGCCTCGCCACCTGAGGACGTTCTGATGCTTTAAGGCTGCAGGTCTGCTGTGTTTAAACCTGACGTACGGGCTGAAACTTGTATGGACCTGCAATCCTGCATGTCTCCTATAGGAAATGTGTGATGCAGAAATAAAGACCTTCAACCTCTTTAACATTTTGTCCTTGTGATTCTCGTTTCTTTAAAAAAAATTGTTGTGAGGAGTTAAAACAAATCTGCTTTTACCCTGATGCATGCTCAATAATCCAGGTAGAAAAATCTAAAAAAGCTAAGTCTGGTCCTCTGGACATTCAAAAAAGAAGAATTTTTTTTTTGTAGAAACGTTTCGTCTTTCATCCGAAAGACTTCCTCAGTCTGAGAAGCTGTATTCAGCTCAGTCTTATAAATAGCACCCTCTCACAGTGGATCAACCAGTTGGCTGATGACAGCCGAAACCAGCTGCTCACATGATCAAGGAGGACCATCAGCCTAACGATGGATCGTTAGCACCCTGATGGTTGTTTGCTATTCACAGAGGGCTGAGTGATACTAGCAATAACAGCATTGTAAGAGGGGGACAGTTGCTGTTTAATGATGGACGGTTTCTTTTCACAAAGATGGCCTCCTTTACTCCTCTCTCAAACCATCGTTCCTCTCTATCAAGGATGTGAACATCTTCATCCCTGAAAGAGTGACCTCTGACCTGGAGATGAGTGTAGACCACAGAGTCCTGACCTGATGATGTTGATCTTCTGTGCTGGTCCATCCTTTTGGCCAGTGGCTGTTTAGTTTCCCCGATATAAGACTGATCACAGCCCTCTTGACACTGAACAGCACAATATTACTCTGTTTGTGCCGGGGGACTGGATCTTTGGGATGAACCAGTCTTTGCCGTAATGTATTTTGGGGTTTAAAAGCCACTGGGACGTTTTGTTTAGAAAATAAACGTCTCAATGTCTCTGAAACTCCTGCAACATATGGAATGACCACTGACCTAAATCTGCTTTTATTAAGAAGAACGTCAACGAGATGGTGTGATTGTTACATGGGGCTTTGTTTAATAGTTCAGCTATATTTTACAACCAAAAAAAAAAGTTTTTCTCTTGGTGCGTTTACATAGCCACGACCCGACCGTGTGGATTGATCCCAGGATGTTAGAGGAGACGGGAGGATGTTTGGATAAAAGAAGGCAACAGAAGACCTGAAGGAAGGAGCAGAAAGACGAGTGGAGCGTCTTGATGGAAAGAAGTGAGCAGAAAGTAGCCGTTTGGCCGAAACCAGTCGATTAACTTCACAACGAGGCTACATGTTCGTTCTCATAAAATAAAAAACAACAAACGCAGACAGTCATTCAGTCATGGGTTGTCTGTCCACTTCACTTCTGAGCGGGGATCATGCCGTCGATGGACTCTCCCTTCTCCAGCTTCTTCTCCATCTCCACCATCAGCTTGACGCCGTCGACCACCAGCTGCACCTGATCCACCTCGGAGGAGCCCAGACGGTCGGCGTTGGAGATGTCGAACACGCCGCCCACGGAGGCCGTGTCCACACCACCTGGAGGACGGAGGGACAGGGTGAAACGTACAGTCATGGTGCACAGGTCCAAACCTTAAGACCTTAAGAAACCCCTACTATTAAGGTGTGATGTGTTGATTCGTCAATTTACATAGGATGGGTATGTTATCTCGGGTATGTGTGGTCGTTATCGCAGCTTTAAATTTACATAGGTTGGTGCGTGTCATGTCAGCCTGTTTATAACTTCACTGTCACACAGCCTGATCCTCGAATTGAAAAAACCCTTTGGATAGAGGGTGAAACGTTTTCTGTAACAAATAAAGTCCAGTTGTTTTTGTATTGAACGCTTGTTCTGATTTTATCATGTCCTGGACGACTGAGAATCTTCACCAGCACAGATCCAAACGGGCCCTTATACGAGTTCTGTTCTCCGGTACCTGTGCCACGTTTCTGCAGACGCAGCCTGGTCAGGATCTCCTCGAACTTGGCGTGTGTGCTGAGCTTGGGCAGCTTGACGTGCACGCCGCCACGCAGGCCGGTTCCCAGGTTGGAGGGGCAGGTCAGGATGTAGCCCAGGTGCTCGTTCCACATGAAGCCGTGGTTGTGCTTCTTGAAGATCTCCTCAATCTGACCAGGGGAGAGAAAACTGAAGTCATGGAACGTCTTCATGCTTGTCCAGGTAGATCTAACAAGGCTGAGTCTGGTTAAATCATGCAACAGTTACAGGATCACTGCACGTGAGGTGATGTAAAAAAATAAAAGAGTTGCTTTACCTTCTGCAGGCCAACGCAGAAGCGCCTGAAGACCTCCTTCATGTTGCCGCCCTTCTGCATGGAGATGACACGCAGGTGGTCCTCCTCGTTCACCCAGACCAGGAAGGTCTTGTTGTCGTTGTGCCTGCAGCAGCAAAACTTCAGCTCAGTCCAGTAAATACAAGTACCAGTAGACAGGGCAGCACGGTGGCACAACTGGTAGAGCTGCTGCCTCTCAGCGAGAAGGTTGCCGGTTCAAATCCCGGTCCGGGGCCTTTCTGGGTGGAGTTTGCATGTTCTCCCCGTGCATGCGTGGGTTTCCTCCGGGTACTCCGGTTTCCTCCCACAGACCAAAAAACATGCTTGTTAGGCTGATTGGTGACTCTAAATTGACCCTAGGTGTGAGTGTGAGAGTGGATGGTTGTTTGGTGTGAGTGAGACAGGTCCCTCTTGTAAATGAGTCCCCGTGACTCAACGAGGCTAGCCTGTATAAATAAAGGTTGAATGAATGAAAAAAAAGCTACCCATGTAGGAAAGTAGCAGAACAATGGCTAAAAGTAGCACAAAACTGGCTAAAACTTAGGTTGTAAAAATATAGTTAAAAGTGAAAAAGGGCTAGTTATATTGTGCTAAAAGTAACAAAAGTTCAGCTCAACACAACAAAAGCTTTGCTGAAAAGATTAAAAGGCTGGCTAAAAGTTTGAAAAGCCTAACCAGAAGCTAAAAGAAGACTAAAGGAACGAGTGTGCTGAAGCAGATAAGAGAAGGAACCAAATGAAATGAACTGATCTCTCAACATTTACTAAATTAACAGCTAAATGCTGCAGAGACTTCGGGGACGGCGTTCAGTTTTCCTTCAGATGACCTTTTGACCTTTCACAACAAGGCCTCGATGCCCAGAGTTGACAGTTCTGGTCTGTGGTTCTCACCAGATGCCTCTGCCGTCGGGCCAGTCGCGGGCCATGCCGGCGCAGGTCAGCAAAGGGGACACCGGCTTGTCAAACAGGAAGTGATCGGCGATCAGCAGGTCCTGCTCGGCTTCGGTCATGCCGTTCAGGGGGTAGTACTTCCCCTTGAACTCACCTTCCAGGCTGGCCAGAGCTGAGAGGCAAAGTATTTATTATGGGAAGGTTCAGAAGAAAGAACTGTCCATGGACACAGCAGGTGGACACTCACCCTCAATGGACAGCTTCTCGATGCCTCTGCGCTCGCCACGGCTGTTGTGGGGGGGCAGGGTGAATCCCTTAATGCTGCGACCGGTACGCACACGGCTGGACAGCACGTAGTTGGGGTCCAGGTCGTCACCACCCTGATGGTGAAACAAAAGTTTCTGCTTTCGTTCCACTCACTTTGCACAGATTAACGATATGAGCTGGAGACACTGACTGGGTAACTCAACCAGGACCAGTGGTCCCAAAGGTTGGGGTCAGGACCCCACTGTGGATCGTCGAACACTATCTGGTGACGGTCTGAGCGCATATTTTAGCCATACGTAATTATTATGGAGCATAAACGGCAGTACAAGAGTTGTTTGGGCTGTTTGTGTTGATACTCTCATCGGTTAAAGGTACTTAAGCAAAATATTAAAAGTTTAACCTGACCCACAATAAATGGTGCTGTTTGAAAACTCCAGTAGTTTACCAAATATTTCAATGCTGTTCTGAAATGCTGTCGTGCACTCAATGTGCACTTTAGTTTGTGCATTTAACCCAACAAACCTGAGTGTAACTATGCACCAGTACATACAATTATTTGATCCCCATTCCATACGGCTCTTCCATGAACATCAACATTGTTGACCACTTCCGTTGGTAAAGAAACATGTTTTATCAAAAGATTTATTTACAACTTTTTCATTTAGACACTAACCCATTATGAGAAAAGTTGGTCCAGATTTGGTTTCCTTCTCTAAAAAAAAAAAGTTGTTTTAGGGACTGGACAGAGTACTTTTTATTCAGCTTATCGGGGCTGAGTGGTTAGAGCAGTCGTTCGCCAATGCACGATATGGGGGTTCGATTCCACCAGCAGTCACATGTTGAAGTGTCCCTGGGCAAGACACTGAACCCCTCATTGCATCTGACGTGTGTCCCATCTGTGTATGAATGTGATGAAGCTCTGATTATTCTTTGTAAAGATCTAGTAGAGTGCTGTATGAATGGGGAACTGAGGACACAGATTGTGATGTAAAGCACATTGTATCTTGATCAGATAGAAAGGTGATATAAAAGTACAGTCCATTTACCATTACATGCCCTAGATGGCCGAAAATATTGTGCAACTCTTTTTGTTGACCTTTCTAAAGCGTTTGACCCTGTAGATCATGTCATCCTGATGAATCGACTCTACAAAAGTGTGTTATCAGTTCAGGCTGTTAACTGGTTCTCCAACTATTTATCTGATAGAACTTGATGTGTCCAAGCAGCTGGGTCTTGATCCTCCCTCATTCCTATTTTAAAGGGGGTGCCTCAAGGCTCCTTAGTGGGTCCTTTGTTGTTCACAATATATGTAAACAATTTGTGTGATAACTTGCCTGATGCTAAAGCTCATCTACAAGGTATATGCTGATGATACAGTTATTTATTGCTCATCATCCACAGTTTCACAATCATTTAAACTGCTGCATTTGATACGGTTCAGTCTAGTCTGGCCAAATATTTCAATTTTCAATATTTTAAACTGGTTTTAAATGCAGAAAAATCAAAGGCTATACTATTTTCAAATGGTAAGCAGCTTCCACCTATCCTACCCAGCTTGTTAACTGTTCAAGGGGCTGAAATTGACGTTGTCAGATGCTACAAATATTTGGGTATTCTGACTGATGAGAATCTATCCTTTAAATCCCATATTGACAAACTGGTTTCTAAACTAAAACTTTATTTTTTTATTTTTTTTTAGAAACAAAAAGTATTTCTCACACCAAGTCGGAAGGCACCTGCTTGTTTAAACTATTCTGCCCCTGGTAGATTATGGAGATCTGTTATTTATCTTCAGACCAGCTTTTGAAAAAATTGGATGCTGTGCCCTCTGTTTTATGACTGACTGTGTCTATCGAACACATCGCTGCACTTTGTATGCTACAGCAAAATGTCCCTCTTTGACTGATCGCAGACTTTCTCGCTCGCTGGTTTTTATCTATAAATGCATCCTTGGGTATCTTCCTACATACAGTTTCTGTTCACTTTTATCCAGGACTTTTAAATATTTCGCCCCTGCCACTTGGAATTTTCTGCAGCAGGATTTAAAGTTATCATCTCTTGTTACGTTGGGACAATTTAAATCAATTCTAAAGGAACGAGAGATCAGATCACTTGGATCCTGTAACTGCCCTAATGTGTAATTATGTGATTTGTCCTGGATATGTATTTTGTGTATTAGGTTTAGTATTTTGGATTTGTTGTATGTTTTATGCTGCTGTCTTGGCCAGGTCACTCTTGGAAAAGAGGTTTTTAATCTCAATGAGTTGTTTTTCCTGGTTAAATAAAGGATACATTTATGCATACATACCATTTATTACCAATCCTAATGGGTCATAACCAGACATAACTTGGGTCACGAGTCTCTGCCATTGTTGTTTGTCTACTGGACGTCTACATGTCAGGCAGGCGGCCACTCTCACTGTTTTTAACTCTTGCTTAAAATCCCACTTTTATACCCGGGCTTTTGACAATGTACAGTTTGTTTTGAACCTGTCTGTATTCTACAATGTTAGCCATTTATTGTATTTTTTCATCTAGATCTATGTTTTTATCCTGTGTCCTTTGCTTGCTTGTGTCTGCTGCACTGCGCTTTGGTTGGCCTTGCTGCTGTTTTAAGTGCTTTATAAATAAATGGTATGGTATTTGTGGGTCAGAAGTTTAAAATGTTGAGGAACCACCGGACTAAATCTGATACCGTCATGCACGTCTTGAATCTTCACCTTCAGGTTCTCGAAGTTCAGGTCGGTCTTGTGCTTGTCGGTGGGCTTGTATCCACCGTGACGGTCGGAGATGATTGGGTCCAGCAGCTCCTTGAAGACCTCGTAGGACTCCTCATCACCAGCGACGCAGCCCACGGTCATGATGAAGGGGTGACCTTAGGGACGAGGAGACAACAACACGCCGGTGGTGTTCTTCAGCCGTAAACGATAATAAACTAGATCCGGTGGCGTTTGTTTCTACGCTGACGACACGCTTCTTCTTACCAGGGTTGTCAACACCGGTCTGGATGACGTCATCCACGGTGAAGCCGCTTGGGGTGGACTTGCCCCTCAGCTTTTCGTAGATCTCCTTGTTCAGCACCTGCAGCAGGTGACACAAGCTGAACGTGAGGCGTGACAGACCGTGCTGTGTGAACGGAGCATGTTGGCGTGCAAGAAACACAAGCTGTTCGAGGCGATGCGACTAAACAACAGAAGTGTCCTAAATGCTCAAAACGTGTCGATTTGGACCTTGGCCATGTGGTTGTTGTGCAACGAGAGATCGGGGAACTCCTCGTCCGTGGAGAACTTCATTTTGTAGTCGTTGTGGCAGTTCTTCGTCATGGCTGCGGTTCTTTATCTGGGAAAGGACAAAGAAGGTGGCGTTCATGTTTCAGAACCGTTTCGTGAAAATGCAACAAAGACTAAAGGCTTTCATCAGCAAACTGGTTGATCCTCTGTAAGATGGTTAGAGATGGGGCCAATCCAGTATCGGTATCAGCATCCGATACCAGCATAATTCAAGTACTGTATCGGATATCGGAACCAACCTACCGATATTTCCGATACTTTCTAGATGTCAGAGAGCACTATATTGCACCGTACTCTGTGACTTCTGTCTTAACATTGTGTGAGGTAAACCCAGAGAAGACACTCTGAGCCTCACTACAGTAATTCCCAAACTAATGGCATACAAGAGGCAGGTCTCTACCACAGACGTCCTTCTGACTCATGGTGCAGCCCGGAACACTAGTCTAAAATACTGCTAAGCATTATGGGAAATCATCACAGTCTACTTCCCATTTTTTAGTTTTAGTTTTGATTGTGGCACTATGAGTTGTAATTCTTGTTGGTTTTGATCAACAGATACAGATTTAAACTATGCATTGAATTTATAAATGTAAATTCAATGTACAGTATTGTTTAACACCGATATCGGATTGGAAAAGTATCGGTATCGGTCGATACCCAGATTTAGAAATCGCTATCGGATTGGATGTAAGAAATGGGGATCGGTGCATCCCTAAAGAAGGTGCTATTTATAAGACTGAGCTGAATACAGCATCTCAGACTGAGGAAGTCTTTCAGACAAAAGACGAAACGTTTCTACTTTTTTGTTTTGTTTTGTTTTTTGAATGTCCAGAGGACCAGACTTAGCTTTTTTAGATTTTTCTACCTGGATTATTGAGCATATTATTGAGCATCAGGGCAACAAAGACCAGATTCTAACTGAGCCGAATTAAATCTGTGTTGGAGAAACTTGAAAATCTGGTTTGAATACAATTCTAATGCTGTTCGTTGCATGTAAGGAGTCAAATAAAACGGTGTTTGGTGTTTCTCTGAGGTTTTAAAGCTCTTTATAAATGAGT
Source organism: Garcialebias charrua (assembly GCA_038048925.1). NCBI lineage: Eukaryota > Metazoa > Chordata > Actinopteri > Cyprinodontiformes > Rivulidae > Garcialebias > Garcialebias charrua. The sequence continues at coordinate 50,787 of JBBPBX010004925.1, forward strand.
CTTTTTACCTTCTCCTCCATAAATGACCCTTTCTCCCTGTCACCCTGTCTCACCACCTGTCGTCACCGCTCAGATTATTATTAGCACGACTGCAGCCCCACCAACTCTTCAGTATTTTTAGCAAGCGACAGCAATGATTTTCACTCCAACCAACCATAATATCTAAATTTACTTTAAGCTTATGGTGAAACTTCTGAGTACTTTTAAACGTTTTCGCTCCAGAACTGGTAACTAAGGTACAAAAAATACTAAAAATAACTTTTTAAAATACAGAATAAGACTGAAGCTGCAGAATTCTACAAATCTGTTGAGAAATACCTGTATGTCTTACTGGGACAAAAGTATTTTAGCCAAACTGCCATCCCAATATTATACCAGCAACACCCAAGTATTGTTATATTGTTATATATGTTTAAAAATAGTAATAATAATGAATTCAATTTATAACGCACTTTTCATTAATGAAAATCTCAAAGTGCTACAAGGTGCAACAGAATTAAATGTCAATAAAACAAGTAATAAAACAAGTAAAATCAATAACAGTATCAACTTTATAGAACCATCTTAACATATTTTGATTTGAAAAGAAAGCAGTGTTAAAACTGGCATATCTTGTTACCAGTACTTTCTGCATCTCTTTCTATTTCATACTGACTCATTCATATATTGTGTAATTATTTTGAGACAAAGGAATTGATACTTTGATTTCAGCCTTGATTTAAAACCTTGTACTCCTGACAGTAAAATAAACTAGAAACCTATATAAAAGCCATCATGGGGAAAAAATAAAAAACAAGTACCATAAGCATCATTCCTAATGTAAGTTCATCTCTATCTTTCAGGCAGAGTCCACATGCTCTGAAACCTGGAACGCCTAAAGGTCAACGTCCGCGTGCCTCCCAGATGCCTCGAGGCTAAATCGAGCACTCTTAAAAGCATCCAAAGACCAGCTCGGGTCACATCTGCAGGCGTCAGCAACAGCTGACAGAGAGACACAACTGTTGCCGCGACACGTTGCTGCAACGCGTCCAAAAACGTCAAGTTTCTCACAAAACAAAGCTAGATTTCAGGGAAACTGTTGCTCAGATGGAAGCGTGATCATACACGACGTGTGTATTTAACATGTGGTGTCCGTTTCATGAAAGATGAGAGGAATCCAAAACAGAATAAAAAAAATAACTTTTACAGATCAGAATTCTCTAAAGGCCTGAAGTTTTGTTTTGTTTGTTTTGTTTTATTCGTTTATTTATTTTATAATAATGAAATACAACAATTAACATATGTATAATAGGAAAAAATATATAAAAAATATATAAAATGAAAGGTAGCAGATTAAGAAAATATCTTATTAAATCTGCTCCTTATTTATCTAATAACAATTCAAACAAAATTTTCTATAATAACAAAATACAGTAAGTAAATAACTCATTCAATTTTCAATTCACATATATTACTCATTAAATAGGCCTGAAGTCTTTAACGTGCATTTATATTTCAGCTAAATTTTCTTTCACAAGAAGCATTTGTTGAAACTTTTCAAATATATCCTCAATGGTTTTCCACTGACTCTTCAAAAACACAAAATCTACATGTTTTTATTGGTTTACCTGCTCAGGAGAAAAGAAAGAAGTAACAGATCCCGGGATCAGATCCTAATGTAAGGGTCGCCCAGCTGACAGGTAACAGACTTTAGCTTTTATACCCAGATCTCTGTGACCATTGGATGACCGGGCCTGGGCTCGCCTCGTTTGATTGGTCATGGGGGGTTCTGTGCCCAGACGGCTTTCTAAAAGGCAAGAACGAGCGTCACACAACGCCTGAGAGCTAGGAGAGACGAGGCAACAGCTGCAGCCGCCCGGTTTCACCTTGTGAGTTCTGCTCCACAGGAACTGAAAGTTGTAGAAAAACACAAACGTTATCTGAATGCAGCTGAAACTGGGGGACATGGCACACACTTTGACCCTCCTGCTGCCCTTGGGTCAAAAGGCCGCAGGAGGCATCAGTTCTAACGCAGAGGTGTTGTAGATCATTTGGACCCAAGGCCAGCGGGGATCAAAGTCCTGTCGCCACGAAAAGCAAGTTTTACACACAAAGAATGTTTGTGAGATATTTTTCGGCACCAGTGTCCACCTTAACGCGACAGAAAGAAAACAAACAGAGAAAAGTCATTTTCTGCTGATGAACTCTGAGAGCTAAAAGACATTACTGACAAACATGAGAGAGATCGGTTAAAGCCGATAGAAGCAAAACATCTAAAAGCGATAAGGCAAAAAACACTAGCTCAAAGTAGCTAAAGGCTAGCTTTTTTTCATTCAACCTTGGCAGGTTAATCTCATTGAGCCTCGAGGACTCATTTACAAGAGAGACCTGTCTACAAACAAAGAATGATGACAACAGCAACTGTAGATGTTCCTTGAACAATCAACAATAGACAATCATAAGAGAGAAATACAGATTTTTAAAACGAGTTAAAACAAAGATGTCAAAGTAGCAAAACAGACAGATTATAAGGCAAATGTAGAAAATCAAAAACAGGAACATGTCAGCATTGGTTTAAACCATATGTAAACACTGTAAGTAACAGAGTGGTAGCTAAAAGTAATAAGATTGTTTATCAAAGTTCTTGCTCAATAATCCAGTTTTTAAAAAAAATCCAACAAAGCAGGTCCTCTGGACCGTTTATTTTTTATTTTAACATTTCATCCTTTATCCAAAGGACTTCATCAGTCCAAAGAATCACAACAAACTCAGAGTAAATTTGTAGTTAAAAGTAAAAGAATGGTGGCTAAAAGTAATGGAATCGTAAAGTAACAGGGTGGTAGCTAAAATTAGCAGAATAGTGGCTAAAAGCAGCAGAATGATAGCTAAAAGCAGCAGAATGGTAGTTTAAAGTAGAATGGTGACTAAAGATTGAGGAACTGTAGCTAAAAGTGTTGCTGTGTGTTGCTGTGTGTTGCTGTGTGTTGATGTGTGTTGCTGTGTGTTGCTTCGTGTTTCTGACGGCTCCTCTAAGAATCAGTGAAGCAGAGTTTCTGGAGGTCAGTCTGTCGACACTTTAAGAGTTTAAATCATCTCATTAGAGGAGAACAGATCAGATTTCATTTGTAACAATTATTATTAACTGAGTTCTGTTGGAGCAGCAGCTCCTGTATCAGATTTAATTTAAATAAAGAAAACAAAATACTACAAAAACTGAAACTTGTTTGTTTTTCTTCTTTTGAAGTTTTGCTGGAACTCTGTGATGAGTTGGATCTCATCCATTCATTTCAGGTCGTGGGGGTCACTGGTTCCGATGTCCAGCCATCACTGTGCGAGAGGCGGGGGACACGTGGACTGGTCTCCAGTCCATCAGGGACACATAGAGACAAATCAGACAAACAAACATTCACTCTCTCACTCACACCTAGAGACAATTTAGTTACCAGTCAAGTTTTGGTCTGTGGGAGGAAACCGGAGTACCCAGAGAAAACCCACGCATACACGGAGAGAACATGCTAACTCCATCCAGAAAGGCCCCGGACCGAGACTTGAGCCAGGGTCAGCAGCTCTACCAACTGCACCACCGTGCTGCCCGGATCTCTTATGTATTTTTACAAATACTTACCACACACACACACACACACGTGTCTTTTTTTCCACCCAGCTCATCAAACAACAGTATGGTTTAAACTAATGTACATGTTCCAGTCGTTCCTGGTATTTGAAGTTCAGCAGCCATGGATCTTTGTAAGTCTCGTCAGTTGTAAGTTGTGTTCTTCATCAAACTGACGTCTGTTTTCATCACATCCCACAAACACCAGATAAGACTGACAGCCCTGGAGAACCTGGGGTTGCATCACGTCCATTTCATGTGTTTCTGTGAGGTGGCAGAGTGTCATGCTGAAGGAGGCTGTTAGGAGGCCATGTTGCTCAGCTCTCATCCTTGGTTTATGGTTTTCTTTCACAGGAACTCCTGGTCTTGACACACCCGGAACAACCCAAAGAACCTGCAGCCGTCTTGCACTCCTATTTATCAAAGTTTCTAAAACTCACAAATGCCCATTTTTTTGGTCGTCCAACCCATCACCTTCAGACTGTGTTGACACCCACATTGTCCAATAACATAGTAAATATTTTCACTGTAGGTGGACCTGATGACGTACTGTTTTGTTTAGATCAGCGTCGGGTTCAGATGCACAAAAACTGAAGAATGTGTGACGCTCAAGTGAGAGTGGATTAAATACTGTACTGGGGTAGTATGAAGCAAAAAAGAGTCCCTCACGTGAACTTTTAATTATCCTGAGTTCATCAGAGGACAACGTCAGTGCTCTAATTCTTCTACTGTTGTCTACTAGTGCCGTATTTTCCGGCGTATAAGTCGCTCCGGAGTATAAGGCCCTGTACACACGTAGCCGTTTATCAGTAAAACCGAACAGTTTATCATGCGGTTTGGCCTTTCATCCACACGTGAACTCCGGTTGATGTAACTATAAACGAATAATAACAAAACTCCGGCCAAAGTGAAGATTTGAGAACTCTCCGCTTTCGAGTCTGCGTGTGGACTTTCAGAACGGAGCTTTCTGCTCCACCGCCTCCAGCTGGAGCGGCGCTCACGTCACACAATGCTCTAAAAAAAGCACTAAAAAGTCAACATACCTGCTCTGACATGATTCCCAGTCGACATTTTCCTGCGTTTTATTAATTTTGTACTCCAACACGGTATTTAATAGTAGTTCAACCTCACGGTCTGTCCACACAAACGAAAGAAAATAAATAAATAAATAACAGGAAGTGTGGCTGAGTTGAAGGGTTGTGACAGCACTACACTGCCACCTATGGGTTCAGCATATTCATTACAACGCCCTGTCGTGAAAAAACGGGACATGTAGACAAACATTTTAAATATTCGAACATGTATGGACAGAGATATTTTTTGTGTGCAAATATTCATTTTTCCAAACACCAGGCTACGTGTGTACAGGGCCTCAGTCGCATCAGTCAAAAAAAAATGCATCATGAAGAGGGGAAAAAAAAAACATATATAAGTTGCGTTTATTATGCATTTATTTTATGGTCAAAACAGCTTTGTTTCACCCGGGCACCGTGGCGCCATTCTTCCATCCAACCATTCTTCACGGCCGGCGATGCGAGCTCTCCAGCGTTCCTCCGCCTGCACCAGCTGAGTGAAGCGAGCACGGGAGGACTTTCTGTTACAGTTCTTTGAAAGTTAAAGCGTCAGTCAAAAATAGCATTATGAATATGGGAAAAAAAAAACTTATACAGGTAGTCCTCAACTTACGACGGCCTCGAGTTATGACGTTTCGCGGTTACGACGCACCTCCCATTTAAAGAAAATGAAAAAATTATTTTGACATTTTTATTTTGAAAAGCCGAGTCACGCGGTTTCCGGCAGTTTCCGGTTAGCTGCGGAGACTACGGCTGCCCAGTACTCTCTAAAAAAAAGCTAGGTCTGGTCCTCTGGACATAAAAAAAAAACTGTTCATAGTACAACTTACTGTTATTGCGTGTACTGTGAACGCGGTTTTACGTTGTAAACGAATACGTACGGAGGATGGACCAAGCTGTACGGCGGTTTTACGACAAACGCAATGGAGAATTCGGAGGAGGGACGGAGGAATGGCTTCACCAGCATACCAGTAGGTTATTAACCCTTTTGTTCCTTCATTATGGCTCTCAAATGTATGTGTGTTTTGATAATTATGTAGGGTACTGTGTTAGGATAGGCTAAGTGCTTGGTAAAATACAGTACTGTATGTATAAGGTGAAGTATTTACGTATGTTCTGACTTATGTCGAAATTCGGGTTACGACGCAGCGTAGGAACGGATCTCTGTCGTAAGTCGAGGACTATCTGTATAAGTTGCTTCGGCGAATAAATCGCAGGACTGACAAATCTATGCAAAAAACCTGCACCATATACACCTGAAAATATGGTACTTTCTGTGTACACAATGTCACTTAAAGGTTTTAGAATGAAACAATACACCGATGACAGCCTGTTTTATGTATCAGATAGCTGCGCCTGGTTTATAGACTTGTACTCAACAAATAATAATAATAATAATAATAATAATGAATTCAATTTATAACGCACTTTTCATTAATGAAAATCTCAAAGTGCTACAAGGAGCAACAGAATTAAATGTCAATAAAACAAATAATAAAACAATTAAAATCAATAACAATATCAGCTAAGATCAAAAGTAGAATCATGAGGAGGTAGAGTATGCTTGGTCGAAAAGAAAGGTCTTCAAGTCGCTCTTAAAGTCAACCACAGACTGTGGGGCTCTTAGACAGTCAGGAAGAGAGTTCCACAGGCGGGGGGCAGCCACACTGAAAGCCCGGTCTCCCATGGTCCTTAATTTGGTTCTCGGAATGTGAAGGAGATTACTGTTCTGTGACCGCAGCGAACGGGTGGATGAGTATGGAATAAGAATATCCTTCAGATAATCTGGTGAAGTTCCATGTAAGCATTGATGTGTAATGAGAGCAGTTTTGTACTGAATTCTGTAGGCGACAGGAAGCCAATGAAGGTTATGGAGAATGGGCGTAATATGTTCAAATTTACGAACTCTCAACAAGATCCTTGCTGCACTGTTTTGAATATATTGAAGTTTCTGAAGGTTTTTGCCAGGGATTCCAATAAACAGGGAGTTGCAGTAGTCGAGCCTGGAGGAGACAAAAGCATGGACGAGCTTCTCAGCATCGGAAAAAGTTAGGGATGGGCGAAGTCTGGAGATGTTTCGAAGATGGAAGAAGCAAGTTTTAAACAGAAGCTTAATGTGATTTTCAAATGTAAGATTGGAGTCCATTTTTATTCCAAGATTAGTAACAGAGGTGGAGAGGGGGATGTCTTGTCCAGAAAAGGAAAGTGTTGTTATAGGAGATGTTTGTACCTGGTGAGGGGTGCCAATCAGTATGGCCTCAGTCTTGGAGCAGTTTAATTGAAGAAAGTTCTGATTCATCCATGCCCTAATTGCCTCCAGGCAGGCAGAGAGGGCAGTGAGTGAAGATGGAGATGACAAGGTGGAAGATGAGGATGCTCCAGTCCTGATGTAAAGCTGTGTATCGTCGGCATAACAGTGAAAAGAAATGTTGAACTGATTAATAATTTGACCTAAAGGCAGCATGTAAAGGGAAAACAGCAGGGGCCCCAGAACTGACCCCTGAGGGACACCACAGGAGACACCAACTGTCTGGGACGTGGCGTTGCCAAGACTAACACATTCCAGCCTATTGGAGAGGAAAGATTTGAACCAGTCCAGGACTGTGTCGCAGAGACCGACCTCCACATGAAGACGGTGGAGGAGGATACTATGGTCCACAGTGTCGAAGGCTGCAGTGAGGTCAAGGAGGACAAGGATGGAGGGAGAGCCAGTGTCAGCAGCCAAGAGGACATCATTGGTAACCCTCAGCAATGCAGTCTCTGTACTGTGAGCTGCCCTGAATCCAGACTGGAACTTCTCATACAGGGAGTGTTGTTGTAGGTGGTCCTGCAGCTGAGCAGCAACAGCTTTTTCCAGCACTTTAGACAGAAAAGGGAGGTGTGAAATTGGGCGGTAATTAGAAAAAATGTCGGGATCCAAATTAGATTTTTTCAGAAGAGGCCTAATGATGGCAGTTTTTAGAGGCAGTGGAACATGACCAGATTGAAGAGACTGATTTATTATTTGAGTGATAAGTGGGCCTATTGAATACAAATATTCTTCAGTTTACCCAAACATATACAGTTTGATGAGTAACTGCACAGCAAAGCATGTTTTACTGCACATGCTACATTTGTTGTTCCTTCAGGTGTTGGGCGAGCTTTAGCTGTATTCAGGAGTTCATGGTTTCAGTCGCTCAGAGCTCTAAATGAGCTCCTCCGGTTTCACAGCGGCGCTTTGACAGACACAACTTTCCAAATGAGTCTCTTCCCATGTCGCTGCCATGAGGCTCACCCTGAACGAATGAATGCAGATTATCATAACAACCACCAGCGGGGCATCGGTGCATGCGCAGTGACATGCGTGTCAGCTGCAGCTCATGAAGTTAAGCCAGTTGTCCTCTAATTATAAGGTTGTCAGTTTGAAATCCATCCACTTAAATGTCCAAGAGCTCTTTGGCAATGAAACTGGATCCTGAACTGAAGGTCGGAGGGCGGGGCGAGGCGTGTGCATTGCAGCTTCACCTTTTTATAAAATAGACGACAAATGAGTAAAAATGCAGAAAATTTACAGTCAAATCAGAAAAGAGTCTGATCAAAAATCCTCACTGATGAAAAACAAAACATTTAATGTAAGTTCAGAAAATGCCTCTTTAATGTCTTGAATTTTCACAAGAATAGTAAACAAATAAAGTTTAATAAGAAGAATCAGTTTAAACTTTAGTTCACATGTAAAGGAACCATTTCTCTCTTCAGTGCATGTTTGAACGCAGCCCCCTCACCTCAGGGGTCAGGACATGTGATACGTTCTCTGACCATTCAGACCGGTTAGTTCTGCAGCTCACTTGCCTCCTTGGTGTTGGTCCAGTATCCCAGTTTAGACCGTCACTCAATCCCCTGGCACCCCCCACCTCCCCACCACTACACACCCGTGCAGCCTGCCAGTGCAGGGTCAAAAAGGCCGAGGCCCGTGCAGCTGCCTCGCAGAAGCAGGCCCACCGAGAACAGTTATGGAAGAACGTTCTGGAAGTCCCTCACAACTGCTGCTGCGTCAAAAATTTTAACGACATCTGAACTTTAAACTTCATATTTTGGTGCATGTCCAATAATTCTAGATGGCTGGACGTGGCTGGTGCTGATGTTTTTTGTTTCTTGCTAAAATAGTTGGTAGCTTTGATGTTTGTGAGGACGGCATGGGGGCACAGTCCGGTAAACCATTTCCTCACAGCAAGAAGATCCCGGGTTCACCGTGGAGTTTACATGTTCTACCTGTGGAGTTTTTTTTATTTTTTTTATTAAATTTATTCATTTTACAATAATGAATACAACAATTGACAATATGAATTAAAAAGAATATATATATAATGAAAAGGTAGCAGATGAAGAAAGTATCTTATGAAATCTGCTCCTCATTTATCTAATTTAAACAATTTTTTTCTATAATAACAAAACAAGTAAATAACTCATTCAACTTACAATTATATATATTACTCAAAAGTACATTCATGTATATTTGTTCAACAAATCAACTTTAACCAGTTTCTTAAAGACAGGGATTGATTTGGCTTCCTTAATTTCTGTCATTAAGTTATTCCACAATCCCTGAATTAAGGTACCGGTAGTTCTTCCCTTTAGACTAGTTCTATATTGCGGTTTCACAAATACGTCTTTTCCTTTTAGATTGTAGCAGCCTGATCTTTTCACAAAATACATTTGGATATTTAGCTGTAGTGTATTTTTATGAGCTCTATACATAAGTAACAAACTGTTATAATCCACCAAATCATAGAATTTCAGCAATTTCAACTGATGAAATAATTCACTAGATGGGTGAGACAGTAATGTTTTCTTGTTATCATTCTTACAATTTTTTTCTGCAAAATAAAAATAGGCATTGTGCTGCTTTTACATGCTTTTCCCCATATATTAACACAGTAGATCAAATGTGGCACAGTCATTGAATTATACAACATACAATGCTTTATCGTTTATATCTAACTCTATAAAATACTGCAATTGATTTAGATATTTTTGTTTTAACCAAATTAATATGTTGTTTCCATGATAGATTATCATCAATAACAACACCCAGAAATTTTACCTCATTGACTCTGCGAATCACTGAGTCCTCGATTAAAAATGGAATATCAGTTGATTTATTTCTATTACTAAATATCATATAGTTCGTTTTTTCCAAATTTAGTGATAATTTGTTAAGTCTAAACCAGTTTTGGATTTTAACAAACTCCTTCATCAGTAAATCCAGTAATTGGTCAATATTATTTCCAGAACAAAAAAAAGTTGTGTCATCAGCGAAAAGAACGCAATTTGTGACTCTAGACACTTTAACCAAATCGTTAACATACAAAATGAACAATTTTGGACCAAGTATCGATCCCTGAGGAACTCCACACATAATAGTACAGTGATCTGATTTCACATCATCCAACTGTACATATTGTTTCCTATTTTCTAAGTACCGGTACATATCCACTGTAAGGCTAAATCTCTTATTCCATACTTTAAGTAAGTAAGTAAGTACTGTAATTTTTATTTATATAGCACATTTCCCAGACATGAGAGTCACAAAGTGCTTCACAGGAGGAAAAATAAAATCATAAAATTATAAAATCACAGAAATAAAATCATAAAATCATAGAGATACTATACAAAAATCACAGAGATACTATACAAAAAGGTAAAACATAACTAGCTCTAAAAACAACTACTTTAGTACTACTACTTTAAATACTTTAGTCATTTGTTTAGGAGAATACTATGATTAACAGTATCAAACGCTTTTTTTAAATCCACAAAAACACTTACACAATATTGTTTTCGGTTAACAGCAGTAGATACTTTTTCCACAAAAGTTTACCCTGCCACTGGTTTCATCCCACAGTTCAAAGGCCTGCACGTCAGGTGGCTCTGTGCGTGAGCGGTTCTTTGTCTTCATGTGTGGCCCTGTGGTGGACTGTGACCTGCCCAGGTGAGCTGGGGAACCAGTTCCCCGTGAGCCAGAACAGGATCGAGCAGAAAACAGAGGTGATGGTTAAAGGTGCAGTCTGCAGTTTCTGTAGTGCAGTCTGTAAGTTTTCTAAAAAATATATTTTAACATATTTCTTCACTTTGTCACTATCTCCTGACAGACTGATGTTAGACAAAGTAATCTTTGAAAAAAACTATAGTCCCCTTGCTTCTCCAGGTGTTACTAAAAGCATTTCTAAAAAGCCACAGTGACCCGCCGTTAACCAGCCAATAAAAACAGAGCTTGAATTTGAATCAGCCAATAAAAACAGAGCTTGAATTTGAATCAGCCAATAAAAACAGAGCTTGAATTTGAATTTCAGCAGAGCAAGGGGGAGCAGAGCCATATATGGCTCTGAGGGGGAGGGATCAGAATGCTTTGCCTGTTGAAAATTTTCTAAGTGCTGCGTTCTACAGAAACTGCAGACTGCACCTTTAAAGTCAAAGTCTGCACAGCCAGAACACCTGCAGAACTGGGTGTCAAGCAATGGTTTCCAAAGTTGGGGTCGGGACCCACTGTGGGTCGGGAAGCACCAACTTTGGGGTCTTTAGATGATTTAATTTTTTATTTATTTATTTTATTCATTTTAAATATAAAACACAAAAAAGACAATTACAGAGTATATGGAGAGAAAAAAACAGATTTAAAAGGAAGCAGAAGAAGAATAAAATTCTTATATATCTGCCCCTTCTTTAAACAAAAATCAATTCAAACAATGATTATCCATGAAAAAAATTAATGACTCGTAACAATTTGCCAATTTATGGTACATTTTGTATTTTAACATTTATATATATCATTTTTAGGAATTTCTTCCTAATCATTTTCTTAAATAAAGACATAGACTTAGCTTTTTTGACATCATTTTCCAAACTATTCCATAAACCTATTCCATATATTAAAGTAAACCGACCCTTTAAACAAATACTGTGATTTAACAAAAATGTCTCTTCCCTTGAGATTATAACAACTTTTCCTTTTTACAAAATGCTTGTGAATATTTGAAGGTAGTGGGTAATTTTGTGCTTTACGGTATACATTAATAAAAAAAATATTATATTCCACCAGATCATAAAACTTCAGTAGTTTCAATTTACAAAATAATATACTTGTAGGGTGACAATAATGCATTCTTGTTATAATTCTTATAGCTCTTTTTTGTAGGATAAAAATAGGCTTTGTTATAGTTTTGCATGCTGTTCCCCAAACATCAACACAATAAATTAAATGTGGTTGCTTTCCAAGAATTTACTTGTGTTTAAAAAGATGACTGCTAATAACAGACTAAAAACAGTTTAGTAGATAAACACAGTTAACGTTGTGTTCCTCGTCTGTCTGCAGTGTTCGAGAACTTCAGCACTTTGGTTCTGCCACTGTTCGCATACGTTGAAAAGAATCTCAGGCACGTGCGAGGCTTCATCTTTGTGTACAAACATAACTTGATTTAGTTTTAAAATAATTACATATGCAACGTGGGTTTCTGCTTCTTTAAAAGGATTTTTAAATTGTTACTTAACGTGGGATTTTTGCAGAACATTCTGCAAGTGATGCACCCTGAAAACAAGACGAGGGGGGACCCTGAGTATTTTACACACCTTGTTTGTGTTGCAGTCCGACAGCAGGGGCCTGGGGAGCAGCTGGGAGGTACTGTAAAATGAATTCACAGCTTCACACGAGCGTTGCCATGTTGGCCACAACACAAGCTCAAATGTCTTCTTCTACTTGTTAGGGTGTGTATGAACTTGTTTTATTCTATTTTCTAATCAACTTGTGGCTTCATTTTTTGTTCTAGTTTAAATATTTTAGTGTTTCAAGCTCCTTTTTATTAAATATTGTGAACGAGACCAGCAGGATGCTTCTTTGTATTCCTCAGGTTTGACCTCAGCTGACAGTTTCAAATCCTCCTGACCCACAGCAGAACGAAAGATGTTTGCAGTTAGCAGAGCCCGCAAAAAGACTCGGCACCTACAGGAAAAGTGTGTGAGCATTTGTACCATATTTTCCAGCATATAGGTTGCAGTTTTTTGCATAGATTTGCCAGTCATAATGCAATTTTTGAATGACGCTTTAAATGTTCATTCATACTGACATGAACCAGAGTAAACGTTACCTTTTGCAGCCGCTAGAGGCGCTAGAGAGCACTCCAGGCTTTTAACAACTACCAGTAGGCGTACATGTAGTCCTCGGGTTACGACGGACTCGAGTTACGACGTTTCGTGGTTACGATGCATCTCCCATTTACTATGAACAGCCTTTTTTCGCGTTATGCAGCGGCCGCTGCGGCGGAAGAATACAGTGTTGTGCTGTGCGTGGTGCAGCGGCGGAGGGATACAGAGGCGGAGGGATACAGAGGCGGAGGGATACAGAGGCGGAGGAATACAGAGGCGAAGGAATAAAGAGGCGGAGGGATACAGAGGCGGAGGGATACAGAGGCGGAGGGATACAGAGGCGGAGGGATACAGAGGCGGAGGGATACAGAGGCGGAGGGATACAGAGTCGGAGGGATACAGAGAATACAGAGGCGGAGGGATACAGAGGCGGAGGGATACAGAGGCGGAGGGATACAGAGGCGGAGGGATACAGAGGCGGAGGGATACAGAGGCGGAGGGATACAGAGGCGGAGGGATACAGAGGCGGAGGGATACAGAGGCGGAGGAATACAGAGGCGGAGGAATACGTTACGTACTGTAAACGCTCTGGACTGAGGTGGACGGCGGTTTTACGTCGTAAACGAATACGGAATACAGAGGATGGACCGAGGAGTACAGTACGGCATCACCAGCATCCAAGTAGGCCATTAACTCTTTTTGCAATTCAATATGGCTCCCAAACGTATGTGTTTTTTGATAATTATGTAGGGTACTGTGTTAGGATAGGCTAAGTGCTTGGTAATACTGTACTGTACATGTAGCAGTATGTACGTATTTTCCGACTTACGTTGAAAATCGGTTTACGACGCCACGTAGGAACGGATCTACGTCGTAATTTGAGGACTACATGTTCATGTTATTCCTGTACCGCTACTCTCGCCGCCCCCTCGCCAAACATTCAATTAAAGTGCATTTATTAAACTGAGACACACCTTTGCTATAATGTTGAGCAAACAAGTCATTGTTTTTAAGTTAATCTTGTTAAATTTCAAAGAACTGCAACAGCGAGTCCTCCCATGCGAGCTCCTGCGGCCGCCAATCAATTTTTGGCACGGCACCATCTCATGTTCCCCAGGGGTCAGCGGTGACATAATAAATGCGACTTGTACTTCGAAGCGACTTGTATATGTTTTTTTTTCCTCTTCGTGGTGCTTTTTTTGACTGATGGGACTTAAACTCCTTAGCAACTTATACACCGGAAAATATGGTAGCTGCAAAGTAAAAACTGTTAATGAATGATAGGTTCCGATTTGACCAAGAAACTGTGAGTCTTTTAATGATTACGTACTGAGTGTAATGCCAAATGAACTAAGGATGATTATTTTTGTGCAGATGTATTGTCTCCTGCAAACATCTGCATGCTTAATGCATCTATTTAAAACATCTATTTAAAAGAATGCAACTTGCTGAAAACTATAAGTTTTTGTCTTTGTGCACCACGTTACAACTGTTGCACTTCCTGTCGTGGAGGAAGAGCTTTGCAGCAATCTGTCTCCACAGGGACGTCTCTGACTCAGTCATCCAGCTGCATGGCCTAACATCATTCCATTATAAAGCTTCGCTGCATAACCTGAGTGTTCTTAATCTGCGGTTTATCTTTGAACTAAACAACAAGCCAGTGATGGAGGACGTGGCTGAAACTCAGATACCTCAATGTCTGTCTCAACTAAAGCTCAAATATCAGTCTCAGTCCAGAACAGAGGTACTGTCGGTACCAGATGCAGGCCGGTGCAAAGACAGCCACACAGATCTGCCACAATGTGCATCGAATCCAACCACTGGTTACTAAAGACGACCCAGTTCAGAAGGATTGGTCTGATGACATCATAAGCTTTAAACTAATTACAGTACACGAAACATGAGAATTTGAGAAACTGCAAACAGCCACTGTGTCATTTATAAATGAGTGGAGAGACTTCAAAAGGAACAAGCTCCGCCCACTATTGGGAAGACAGGCTGGAGGATGCTGGGGTTGGCTTGATGACCGCTGGTTGCAGGTCCCACTTCCCCTTCGACTGCAGCCTTTGTTAATCACAATTTCCATTAATGTTTCTTTGGGTTTGGGAGTTATCAGCAGTCCTGTTTCAGGTTTTTGGTTTAGTTTTAATATAACTTTAGACGGATGGTCTGAATTTGATGGCTAGTTTCCTTTGTTTTGGCTCTGAACGCTCTTTGGTTTTGGTTTGTGAACATTGTTTCTAACGTTACAATCATTTAAACTCCATGCGTTTTGTGCCTACGTTTGAAACATAACACTGCATTTGATCCTAATGGAGGAATTTAAAAGTGTCTACATAACAGATATGTTTGCAGATGAATATGTTCTTCCTCATAGAAGCCACTTTTAGAATCAGTCCCAGATGTCATGGCACACTCACCCTGTCTAAACTATGTTAAATAATTACCTTGATTATTAATTAATAAATCACATGGCACCTTTGAATCTATGTTCTGTTTGCACGTTTCTGTGAAAATGGCAGCTTATAATGAAAAATGAGGCTCTGAGGGGACGTCACCCATGGACTGTGGCTTTCTATCTTTAGTGTCATCACCTCCCCGGGGTCTCCAGTGGCTTCTCCTCCGATTGAATTGCATCGACTCAGCAGACATTTCATTAGTCGCCTCCTTCAGCTCCCCGTCCATTCATACCCCCACCACCTTCAATCACTTTGAAATTCAGATTTCTTTTAGAAAACATGCAGCACAGCTGAGAAGAAGCAAAGAAAGAACAAAGATGAGTTCAATCCACCTGTTGATTGAACACTCAGGTGTTCAACCTGAGTGAAGTTGGCCCCCCCACCTTCTCGAAATCACACAAAATTGGTGTCAAACGTTTGTGCTACGTTTGTGCTGGTTTGTGCAGCAAAAATTTTCGTTTGTGCCGCTATCATTTTAAAGTTATAAAGAAATGTTTCTAGAGGTCATCAAAGGTCAACCAGCCCCCCCACCTTCTTCAAATCAAACAAAATTGGTGTCAATCAACTCGGCTACGTTTGTGCTGGTTTGTGCAGCAAATTTGTTTGTGCTGCTTTGGCTTTGAAGATATTAATGAAAGTGTAAAGGTCAAAAGGTCAACCAGCCCCCCCACCTTCTCTAAATCATACAAAATTGGTGTCAATCAACTCGGCTACGTTTGTGCTGGTTTGTGCAGCAAAAATTTTTGTTTGTGCTGCTTTGGCTTTGAAGATATTAATGAAAGTGTAAAGGTCAAAAGGTCAACCAGCCCCCCCACCTTCTCTAAATCATACAAAATTGGTGTCAATCAACTCAGCTACGTTTGTGCTGGTTTGTGCAGCAAACATTTTCGTTTGTGCCGCTATCATTTTAAAGTTATAAAGAAATGTTTCTAGAGGTCATCAAAGGTCAACCAACCCCCACCTTCTTCAAATCAAACAAAATTGGTGTCAATCAACTCGGCTACGTTTGTGCTGGTTTGTGCAGCAAAAATTTTCATTTCACAAACGGAGCACTAAAAAAGTAGACCACTTTGGTTTGATTGTGAACAAGTTGTGGGGATATGACCTCTGGATGACCTATAAATAATTTTTAATATCTCATAAAACAAAGCAGCACAAATGAAAATGTTAGCTGCACAAACCAGCACAAACGGAGCACTAAAAAAGTAGACCACTTTGGTTTGATTTGGAGCAAGTTGTGGGGACAAACCAGCACAAACGTAGCACAAACGTTTGACACCAATTTTGTGTGATTTCGAGAAGGTGGGGGGCCAACTTCACTCAGGTGTTCAATCCCTGTTTAGAGATGTGAAGATTTAAAGCAGAATCTGTTGTTGTGACTTTTATGTTGTCATATGAAATCAACGCCAGAAAACTCAGATTTACGTGCAGCACAACTGAACATCTTGGTACTACCACTTTATCCAAGAGAATGAACCCGTCTGGCTGTTTGAACAGGAACAATATTCCTGTTTAACATACAGTATTAGCATGTTTGCAGATGACACTAGTGTTTATCTTCATGCTGCTGCACCTAAATAGAGCCTCGTGAAGGTGGCCTGGAGTTGTTTGCAAACATGAACACTAAAATATCACGAGTATCAGAAGAAATATCAGGGAAATATCTATTATTTTTATGCATTTTACTTGTTTAGATATATTTTAATATCATGGATCTGGCTGTAAGATATTTGCTTTCACATGCTGCACTTTAGAATATAACTAAACGATGCCAAGGCTGCATTTTATATGGAAATACTGTAACAGCTTTAAAAAACAAACAAAGATATAGGCTATAGTGTGTTTTTATACTTTATCCAGCAGAAAGAAGTGCCAAACACAGGTAAATGGTACAAAAATTACTTTACAAATAAGACCAGAAATTACTATTCTGCTTCTTAAAGAACTCAAAGCGAACTTTCACTTTTATTTTATGACTTTTTTTTAATTTCCTCTCTGATTCTTCCTGTTCCAGTGTGACACCCAGTGGTTTTCCAAAGAAACAAATTCCACCAATATTCAGATTTACATGGAATCTTTTCAAAACTGAGCTTTTTAATAACTTCAGCGACACATGAGTCTTGCCTTAGATTTTCAGCCATGTGATATCCTCTACATGCATGTAATGTGCCATTGCTTTCATTTGTTTCATGAATCATTCATTTATAAAATATCAGTGGAATGCTGGCCAGGAAAGCTGCTACATGGGAACGGTTTGTTGCAAAATATTTTGAATTTATCTATCTAAACACTTATTTACACACATTTTTATTATGCTTACTTATTTAGTTTGCTCACCTTTATTTCATGTTAAAGTGTGCTGTTTCAACCCCAGTGGTCTCCATCAAATAAGTCAGTGTAATTGTTTATTAAAACACGTTCCTGCAGCTTAACTAACGTGGCATTAATAGGACTAAAGCAGGTTCAACACTGTGGCCTCCAAATCACTACACAGACCACCAAGTGTTAATCTGTGACCGCAGCAAGGCAGCGTATGAGAAAACTGTCCAAAATTAACAGAAACTAAAGAAACATACCAATAATGATTACTGTTAAAACAAAAGACTCACCAGAAATAAAAATATATTTTAAAAATATAGGTTTTTTTTTTTAAAGGAAATTAAGCATTTATTTATTTATTACATTATGCTTTTATATGTTAACACAAACATCTTTGATGTGATACATCTAGGGATATATATATGGAACTACAGTATCCTGATGCATGTTCAATAATCCAGGTAGAAAAATCCAACAAGGTTAAATCAGGTCATCTGGATGACCTGATTTAACCTTGTTGGATATATGAAATTATGTTTAAAAATGCAACAAGGCCAAATTTAAATAAAAAAGCTTTTATATAAAAAGCTATATCTATAATTTATTATTTTCTATTGTTAAATTATCTTAAATGAACATTTTAATTATGTTTGAAAGCTGTTTGATGATCTGAGCGGTCCTTTGTTGTCTGCGTTCACCTGCAGTTCATGTCTCTGGCCGATAGAGGGATAAGTCCGAGGGGCCGCAATGTATGATGGGAAATATGGGATCAGGTAAGCTCCTGCAGATCCTGCGCCTTTTCAAATGAATGGCGTCATCTTACAGGAAGCCATAAGACTTTCCCTTCAAAATAAAAGCAACGTGGTAGAGCTACAGTTCATTTAGCATAAAATGTTCTAATCATGTCTGCAACAGTGTTGTTTCCCTTACTATAAAACTTTTAAATTAGGTGTCTAAATGCCATCAGTAGTCACTTTTAAATGTATTTGCCTTTATTTGTCTTTTTTGTCACATACGTGTGTGAGTTCATGTCTTTGGTTTTGTCTTTTTTTGTCTTTCCTCCCAGAGAAAAACCTGCTTGCCTCCATCTTGGGGCCCAGCCGGCTGAAACGGACGCAGGCTGCTTCTCCTGAGCCTGCTCTGCTGGAGGTTTCTTCCTCGTGAGGGAGTTTTTCCTTTCCACTGTTGCCTCTGTGCTTGCTTAGGATGGGAGACTGCGACCAAGTGACGACTCAAAACAATATGTTGACTGAGTGGAAAAAAATTAATAAAAATCTGATTTTTTATTGGGGGTGTGGAAAAAATTGATTTTTTTAAGAATCTAGATTCTTAGTCCTGGCGATTCAGAATAGATTCTAAAAGCCCCCAAATCTTTTTTTAACACATTAAAACCAAAAATATAAAGAAAATAAAACCATATCTCATAGTATATGAAATAATACATAAAATGAAAGGTGGCAGAAAGAAGAAGAAATCTTATTTTATCTGCTACTATTTTCAAAAACAAAACAAGTTCAAACAATCAATTCAAACAATAATCTTCTATAAGTAACAGAGCAAAAAGCTAACCTAATACTGGTTATTTAAGTTACAGAATTTAATGCATTCCTGTATTATTTGTTCCTATTTTTGGTATAAATATCAAACGATGCAAAAAATTTGATACAATAAGGAACCTAAAATTATTGTTTTAAATAAATGTTCTATTTGTTTACATTGTTGTTTAATGTTTTCAGTTTAAAATTATTGTTTTAAATAAATGTTCTATTTGTTTACATTGTTGTTTAATGTTTTCAGTTTAAAATTATTGTTTTAAATAAATGTTCCATTTGTTTACATTGTTGTTTATTCTTTTCAGCTTGTCAGTTACAAAACTGAAACTAAATTTATGACCATTTTAATAGAAAAATCGTTTCTGAATCGAAAAATCGATTTTGATATCGTGACACCAAAAATCGGAATCGATTCTCCAGACACTGAGAGATTCGCACCCCTACTTTTTATGTAGCCTATATGAATGTTTCTGTTCAGTGCCCTGAGATGACTTCTGTTGTGACTTGGCGCTATATAAATAAACTGAATTGAATTTAAATTATGCTGACCCGGCTCCCCGTTTGTTCACTATTTTTGAGACTCAGAAACAGATATTAGAGAAAAAAATACACATTGCACTAATTATTAGGAACTATTTTGACATTTTCATAAAAATTGTTTACAACATAAGAGGAAAATTACTAATAAATAAACAGATATTGTAATAAAATTAATCTGGCTAGTACACGTTCTTAAGACTTTTATTTTGAATAAACAAAGCGGAAGTGTTAGTGTCGCTACTGTTAGCTTGATGCTATTAGCCGTTTTTGTGAAAGGAGGAGCCGCAGACGCGACAGGTGAATGATTTACAACTTGGAGTTTTCATCGTCTCACCTGTTCAACATCCAGTTAATTTGATAAAACTGTGAGCGCAGATGTTCTTCTGTTGCTAACAGGTTCGTTTTGTCCCCAAACAGAAAGTGCAAATCAGTTTAACTCGGTTTAATAAAAGGGCGACATCGGAGCCTGAAGTCAGCAGGTAGGCTAAAAATACCTTGTTTTGTTTTGGAGTGTTGTGTCTGCATCTCTGGGAGGATTTTAAAGAGCGAATTAATAAACCGTTGTGTTGTTTTTCTTAGCTGCAGTTTCCGGTTTTTATTCCTCACTAACAAGGTTTTGTTGTGTAAATTTGACTCGTTGAGTGACGCAGTTATGCGTATTATTTACCATAAGTTAGGTGCAACACCTGTAACAACTTATGGACGCTATTCTCAAAGTTTGACAGCAAACATAAAAAGATGATCACAAATTATACCAAAGCTTATCCTGAACTATATCCAGTGGTACATTTTTAGTAGATGTATATATAATACTGTATTTATGTTGACATGCTGGTCTGCACTCAATGTAAACAAACCTCCATTTCTCTTAGTCAACAAACATTTGCATTAAAATGTACAAATACATCAAAACTGACACTTCTTCTCCCCAGATCTTTCTGGGTGTGATTTTGGCCATTAAAATTTTATTCAGTCACTGTTTCCATACTTACAGAATAATGTTTTTTTCTTTGTTTTTGACTAAGACATTACAATGAGTACGGTACGGTAATTTTTATGCTATTCTCTTCAAACGGCTGCTAAGATTAGCGGAGACGTAAATTAATTTGACAGAATCTGTCAGATTGGGTTTTAAAATGCATCTATTGTTTATGTTTTTGAAGTGTCTTGTGTCTCCTTACATGCAGACTAGGGCTGTAGTGATACAATAATCTCACGATACGATACACAATATTCTGCTCACGATACGATATATATTGCGATATTCAGCCAACGATACAATTAATACACATTTGCGATTTTCTGACATATTTTAGAGGGACAGAGTGATATTGGAGACATTTTGTGACTGTTATAGACTTGGATTGAATTAATTTAACTGAAAACTGATTAAAAGCGCCAACTACACAATACCTGGCTCTGGTTGGACATGGACACAGACTTAAAGTCGACAGCTGGACAAAATGAATCAAAATGAATCTTCTTTTTGAAGCCAAAGTGCGCCCACACATCTGCTTTAAAGCAAGAGGGTGCTGGAACGATATTCGCTGCCATTACACTGCCCGCACTTCTTCTGTGTAAATTAGGGCTGAACAATTAATTGCATTTGCAATAATATCGCAATATGATCAAATGAGATTTTCTAATCGCGAAGGCTGCAATTTGACTGGTCACGTGACACAAATCTTTATCAACACTTTAAAAAAAAACACCACAAAGACATTTACGATGGTTGCATGGCTAGAATGACAACAACCAGTGCTTCAACTTCAAGTAAGCAAAGTATCAGCCGACAGGGATCAAACTGCAAACAGTAATTTTTTTATATCTAATTTTTTATATTTATTTATTAACTGTCATGTGAAGTTCAGACAGTAGTTAGGAAGTTCACTTAACATGTTTACTATTATGTTTATGAAACAACAAAAAATAGAAATGGTGAAAAGAAAAGGCATAGATTTGTTTGCTTTATTGTAATCTCTGCTTTAAATAAATCTGACATTGTTTATTATAAAACAGATTGATTTATTGCTTCTGTTTGTTGAACAATACTTGAGAAGATATTTAAAAAATAATCGCGTTTAAAATCACAATTGCAATTTATAGAAAAAAAATTGCAATTGGATTATTTTCCAAAATCGTTCAGCCCTAGTGTAAGTCAAGTACTGGTATCTATTGGGTGGGTAACTTGGCATAAATGCTCTACAGCGACACTAGTGACTAGATGACCTACCGGTAATCACTCTCCCGGCAAGCAAGCAGTGAGTGAGCAGGGTGACCGTTGGATGTTACGATACTTGCGGATGAATATAAAAAAAAATTCTAGGAAAGAAAAAAAATATATATATATATATCACAATATCGATATTATTACTCAGCCCTAATGCAGACTGGTTTTTTTAACAGTCCCTGGTTTTTTTAACAGTCCCTGGCAGGTTGTTGTTGTTGTTGTTGTTGTTGTTGTTGTTGTTGTTGTTGTTGTTGTTGTTGTTGTTGTTGTTGTTGTTGTTGTTGTTGTTGTTGTTGTTGTTGTTGTTGTTGTTGTTGTTGTTGTTGTTGCAGCTGCTGCTGCTGCTGCAGCAGAAGTTTTTTTTTTTATTGAATGAAGCAAATATAACAAACACAACAAGAAATAACAGCATAACAAGGCATACAATGAAATAAGATGAGACAAGTTACCAGGGGGAAAATAAAATAGAAAAAAAAAAATACAGTCGTACTATCAGCATACACAATTATGTATTATTTATACATTGTGACCATGCTGACAATGTTCTAACAGCCTTACTGTTTGCACAGTGTTCAATGTCTTTTATATAAGTTTCAAAGTCCTTAAAAAACACACAAAAAATCGGCCTTTTCCTTGAGAATTTACATTTATGTATGTAGTACTTAGCAAAAATTAAGAGTAAGTTAATAATAAAGACTTCTTTTTCATGTTCATTGTCATTTGCAAAGAAACCCAGGATAATGTGTTCATAAAGCAGTTGATAATGTTTACATAGGTGAGTTGTTATGAAATGGGTCAAGTCCTTCCAGAAAATCTTAGTAAATGAGCAATACCAAAATAGATGTGGTACAGTTTCAGGGACAGAGGTACAGAATGAACATTGTGTATCAATATATTTTTTATACAGCAGAAGTTAAAGAAAAAATGTATAAAAACATGTTTTCTGACAGAGCAGATTGCCAGAATTAACTAATCAACAGTTAACATTAGCTAAACAAAAGCTAGAACTAGCAGAACGGTAAGACAATTAATTACAAAATAAACACTTGAGGTTTACAAATCAAAACCAAAAATTAGCTAAACCACTGAGAAAAATCAAATGACCAAAATACAGTAGTAGCTAAAATGCTAAATTTAGTCAAAACAACTGATAGAAGCCAGATGAGCTAAACAACAGCTGAAAGCTAAAATAATCTGGCCAGTAGCTACAAATTAGAATCAGCAGAACAATAGGTAAAGAGAAAATGGGTAAAACAGTAAATAAGAGCTAAACACGTAGCAAGTATGCTCAAAAGCTTTTCCAAGATTTTGAAGAGTTTATGATTCATTTATTTAGTGAAAATTCATCCATTCATCATCTTCTGCTTGTTCTGAAGTCGGGTCACGGGGGCTCAATCAGGGAGGCCCAGACGTCTCTCTCCACAGCCACCTCTTCTGGGAGGATCCCAGTATGTTCCCAGGCTAACCGAGCGTCGTAGTCTCTCCAGCGTGTTCTGGGTCTCCTCCCAGTTGGACATGCCCGAAGCACCTCCCGAAATTACAATCTCCCCCGACAGCAAAGCTCCTTCAGACACACAAACTTCTCCACCACGATAAGGTGACGATTCAAGGAGGAGAAAATTGTATTAAACAAAAGGTAAATAATTATTGAAATGTATA